>PVHX01003039.1:104058-151956 GCA_004024805.1 Geosciurus inauris | reverse complement strand
ATCACACTGGTTGCTTATTCAGAATCCTTCGATGGTTTCTTAACTCACATAGAGTAAAAGCAACTCAACTATGACTTAAGGGATCCTCACAATCTGCCTCCCCCACCCCACCCCGCTTGACTCCTCTTCTAGTTGCATATACATGTTATATACATGCCAGGTATGCCTAGTATATTCCTGTCTGAAGACCTTTGTACTTGTTCCTTCTATTCTCCAAAATTCTTATGACTAAGTTCCCTCCATCTTCCTTAGGTCTTTGCTCAAATATCACCTTTTCAGGTAGGCCTTCTCTCAATACCCTACCTAAAATTGCCCCCTCTGTACTTTATAAGCCTTCTCACATTACTCTTCTTTAATGCCTTTATCTTAATTTACCATTAAATTAAACTCATTCTGTCTTCCCTCTAAAATATTACCTTCCTAATGACAGGGGTTTTGTCCATTTTGTTCACTGATGCTTAAAATAAGGCTTGGCAAATGGTTAGGCACTTAATATTTGTTGAATGCATGACTGAAACTGTTCTGTCACCTTGCCAGCAGCACACTGCCACTAGTAGGCAAGTATTTATTCCAAGGCAAGAAACTAAATAGGATCATTTTAAAGAAACTGAATTTGGCTGGATATAGTAGTGCATTTGCCTTCAATCCTGGTTACTTGGAAGGCTGAGGCAGGAGGATCACAAGTTTGAGGCCATCCTTTGCAACTTAGTGTGACCCTGTCTCAAAACAAAAAATGAAAAGGGCTAGGGATGTAGCTCACTGGTAAAGTGCCTCTGGGTCTGATCCCCAGTATCACAAAAATCAAATTAAAGAAATTGAATTTGCTGTTTAAGGAAGACAGTGCGGGGCTGAGGCTGTGGCTCAGTGGTAGAGCACTTGCCTAGCATGCATGAAGCACTGGGTTCGATCCTTAGCACCACATATAAATAATAAATGAATAAAATAAAGATCTATCAACAACTAAAAAAAATTAAAAAAAAAAAAAAAAGAAAGAAAGGAAGACAGTGGGGCCTGACAGCAGGGTCTGCTGGAATCACATATGGTTATATAGTTTGTACACTGGACAAAGATGCCTACCTTCATGCTCTAAGCTTTTGAGCATGTTTTCCAATTAAATTCACTTAGAAACAGGTTCATTTAGCAATGTGCCTAATTTTTTTAAAATACTTTTTTAGTTGTAGATGGACACAATGTCTTTATTTTTTTATTGCTTTGTATATGGTGCTGAGGATCGAACCCAGGGCCCCACGCATGCGAGGCAAGCGCTCTACCACTGAGCTACAATCCCAGCCCCAATGTGCCTAATTTGGTAATACCAAACAGTAATTTTATGCATGAAATTTAAGTTTTAAGTCAATTTCAAGTTCTCAAAACTGCCCTTGGTTCTGTATTGCTTACCTTAAAGAATAAGACATAGTTTTTACCTACACAGGTCCGTTTGATATCTTTTGCAAAAAGGAGGAAAACCCACTCAAAATTTCCCACTGGCTTCCATATCCATGGACATTCATTAAAATTTCTTCTCAAAACAAAAAAACAGAACTCAACATAAAATAAGATCTGTAATACGTAAGATCTACAAACATAAACCTTCTTTTTAATTTCCTCCTCTTTGACCTTATAGCTTGTAAGCCACATAACCATATATTTTTTTTTAAATGTCTTTATTTTATTGCTTTGTATGTGGTGCTGAGGATCGAACCCAGGGCCTCACGCATGCAAGGCAAGCGCTGTACCGCTGAGCTACAATCCCAGCCCATAACCATAATTTTTATGCAGCCATTCAACCATGCTTCACCTCCTTGTCCCAACCCTTCGAAGCAATCACTTTTCTACCCTTTAAGGCAGATCTCCAATTCAGTTTCCAACATTTGTAAATGATTCTCAAGTTTCTTTAGTTTAATACTGTCATTCTCCAAATTTAAATCTCTTCTTGCTTCCTTGAAACTCAGTATAAACTTTCAATACACATAATTGGCTTAAATTTTTTTTTGGTACTGAGGATTGAACTCAGGGGTACTTGACCACTGAACCACATCCCCAGCCCTACTTTGTGTTTTATGTAGAGACAGGGTCTCACTGAGTGGCTTAGCGCCTTGTGGTTGCTGAAGTTGGCTTTGAACTCGAGATTTTCCTGTCTCAGCCTCGCAAAGTGCTGGGATTACAGGCATGTGCTACTATACCCGGGTTTGGCTTAACTATTTACAGGACTGGGGACATGGCTCAGTGGTACAGTGCTTGCCCAGGATGCATGAGGCTCTGGGTTTAATCACCAGCACTGCAAAACAACAACAATAATAAAACACCATATCAACATAGTGCTCTGTGTACCAAGGTGTATTCTAAAAGCACTTTATAAATACCGATTTCTTCATATTTCACAAAGAAAATTAAGGCATAGAGTAGTTGAGGAAACTGCTCAGGTCCTTCAGCTAGTAAATGATAGAGCTGGGATTTAAGAGGAGCAGTCTGGCTGGAGTCTACCTTCTAAGTCAATTCCATAGCATCTCTCTGGACCCTCTAGGGATTCTTAAGATCCTTTCAGGAATCCAGGAGGTCAAAAGTGTTTTCATAATAGCAAGAACTTGGAATGTATCTTCTTCACCTTTTTTTTTTCTTCTAAAGCAAGAGGGTAAAAGAGTTAGAACCTTAGCATGGATGAAGGTAGAGCACTAAACTATGCTAGTAGTCATTATATTCTTTATCATCATACCATCACAGAAAGGAATGTTTCATATTGGCATATTCTTGATGAAACAAAGTTATTAATTTTATTAAATCTTGATACAGATTACACTTCACTTTATTCTTTGACCTACTCTGGAATATTGGTACCCCAGAGTAAAAGCCTTCCTCATTCCAGTTTCCCCATCTACATACCACAAATTGAAGTTTACCTTTGGACAGACTAGGCTCACAGCTACTAAATCATTCTCCCATTTCAGAGAAAAAGCCTACTGAGGAAATAAATATCTACACAAATTGAGAGGTAAACAACTATCAGCTACTTAAATCTCATCTTTTGAGAACTGAAATATGACTAATAAATAAGAAAACTATTAAGGACAGACAGACTGTAATATAAAAGAAAAAAATTTAACACAAAAACCAATTATTTATTTTGAAAGAGTTGTAATTGCAGCATTCTAGATTAGGTTTTTAAATTTTTTCCCTTTCTCAAGCACCAAACAAAATATTTTAGGTTTTATGGGCCATGCACCCTCTGTCACAATGGCTCAAATCCACCTTGGTAATGAAAAAGAAGTCATAGACAATTGTGAAGAAATGGATGTAGCTGTGTTCCAATAAAACTACTATTTACAATAAGATGTGACTGAAAAGATCTGATTAGCAGACCACAGGTAATGGCAATTCCTCCTCCATGATCAATGCCAGGCACATAGGAGGTACTCAAACATGGGGTGAATAAATGAAAGATTTCAAAATTGTTTTGGTTAGAAATATTATCAGGAAAAACCTAACAAAATTCTATGGCTGTAAGCCAGTTTTACTGTCTTTTATTATAGAGCTCTTTGTTCAAGGATGTCTCAATAGGCTTCTTTGTGGTTTCTATTGCTCTGCAATGCACTATAAAAGACAGAAGTTTATGACACATAGTTCTGCTCTCTAGGATCAATGCAGGGGCCTGGGAATGTAGCTCAGTGGTAGAGTGTGTGCACGTGCTCAGCATGTGGAAGGCTCTGGATTCAATCCCCAGCTCAAAAAAAAAAAAAAAAAAAAAAAAAAAAAAAAAAAAAAAAAAAAAAAAATCAATGTAGGTACAAGGACTGAAACATTAATGTCTGATTTCATGTATCTGTACAGATAGCTTATATGATTTCAAAATCACAAAACACAAAAATACAAAATGCTAAACTGCTAAGAAGCCCCCAACTACAAAGTTTGAAATACACCACTCTAACTTCATAGCAATATTTTTAAAAGGATCTCAAAACTGACTGCAAGATATTCCAGAACTTGACTTCTCTATTATTAGTTAATACTTTGGGAGATGGGTTATAAACATCTTGAAAAGAGGCATAAGTATAAGTCATTACAAAACAACTATTATACACATAGAGATAACTTGATATACGGCACAGTGAAAAAAATAAAGGACTAAAAGTTGGTTCCAATTCTGCCACTTATTATAAATGAATGGTCAGCCTCAAGTTTCTCATATTGAAGACAGGTGTGATATTTATCTTTTCTAATTCATAGGAATTTAAGGAAGACCAACTGGGGTAGCAATGGTGAAAACATGTAACAAATAGGAATATGAAGCTCAGTTCAGATTTGGGTGGCTTAGGAATATGAAGCTCAGTTCAGATTTGGGTGGCTTAAAAATCAAACATTTGCAATTTATAATGAGAGGGAAAGTAGCAAACTGTCAAGTATTTACTAGTAGCTGCAATCATAAATTCAAGATTCCTTTATTTATCCATAGCTTAATAAAGACAGGTACATAAAAGGCCTCTTTGCCACAAAGATAGTGATCACTTTTTAGGAGTTTTCTAAATATGTCTTTCTTGATGAAGTGTGAGGGAATGATTACTAACATCCTCCTCTGAAAAGTTTATAAAATGATACATCAATTATTCTGAACAATTGCCAACAAAATATTTTCTAAATGCTTATACTCAGCATTTACAATTGTAAAAGAATGAAAGCAAGAATAGCTATATACTATATAATGATTTTTGGTCAGTGACCAAAAAACAGAAGTACAACAGTGGTCCCATTAGGTTTTATCACCTGTTGAAGTCATAGCTGTCTTAGTTTGTGTGAGTACATTCTGCTT
The DNA here is from genome assembly GCA_004024805.1 of Geosciurus inauris. Taxonomy (NCBI): domain Eukaryota; kingdom Metazoa; phylum Chordata; class Mammalia; order Rodentia; family Sciuridae; genus Geosciurus; species Geosciurus inauris. The sequence goes on along the minus strand of PVHX01003039.1, from coordinate 147,155 downwards.
GTGCCGAATGGTTAAAGTGTCCCACAACTCATTTCTCAGAACATACCCCAGTTGTTAAGTAACATGTAAATACAGTCTATCTGAGGAGAATTCTGTGTGCTTGGAATATAGTATGGTTAAGAAATGATCTTAGAAACAGAATAAAGCCACATCATGAAAGCTTAGTATCCATGCTAAGGATTCTACATTTAAACCTGCAAGCAAGAGGAAATCTTATCACCCAAGAATGGGAAGAAGGTCTCAACAAGTGCCATCTACAACACACTACCATTTACATATACCTCATATTATTCTGCAAAAAGAATTCAAGGTGACCTTAAAATGCATGCTGCATGACAACATCAAAAGTCAGTAAACGTAATCCCAGCACTCTGGGAGACTGAAACAGGAGAACTGCGAGTTCAAAGCCAGCCTCAGCAATGGCGAGGCGCTAAGCAACTCAGTGAGACCCTGTCTCTACATAAAACACAAAATAGGGATGGGGATGTGGCTCAGTGGTCGAGTACCCCTGAGTTCAATTCCTAGTACCACCAACCCAAGAGAAAATGGTAAAAAAAATAAGATATTAAAAATATTGTCGGGGCTGGGGCGGTGGCTCAGTGGTAGAGCGCTTGCCTTGCATGCGTAAGTCACTGGGTTCGATCCTCAGCACCACATAAAAATAAATAATAAAAGATATTGCATACAACTAAACAAAATATTTAAAAAAAAAAAATTGTTGAGGCTGGGATTGTAGCTCTGCGGTAGAGCGCTTGCCTCGCATGCGTGAGGCTCTGGGTTCGATCCTCAGCACCACATACAAAGCAATAAAATAAAGACATTGTGTCCATCTACAACTAAAAAAAAAAAAAATCTTAAAAAAAAAATATTGTCAAGAAGCAAAATGCAATATGCCCATAAGGGCCTATTTAATAATTAGAAGCTATTCAGTTGACTTTATTCCTCTTAGCATTTAACACAAAGACAGATATGACTAGTTAAGAGCATAATATTCTAAGAAAAACAAAATCAATTATTTGGGAGGAATACAATTAAATCATGAGCCAAGTAGCAGAACACTTTATCTTATAGTTCATAGGTAGAACACAATGTGATATGGTGTACAATATCTGTAAGGTAAAATATGAATTTCTAGTGTTTTGGGTACTACTTTTCCATATAAATCAATAGTACTGTGGCCAACTTCAGTTAATACTCTACAAGGAGCCAGACTTTCATTTAGGCAATCCTTCATAAAGTTTATTTCTCTTAAGTATGCTTTTTTTTTTTTAATATTTTTTAGTTGTAGATGGACACAATATCTTTATTTATTTTTATGTGGTGCTGAGGATCGAACCCAGTGCCTCCCGCATGCAAGGCAGGTGCTCTACCACTGAGCCACAATCCCAGCCCTTAAGTGTGCTTTTGTTTCATCAAGGATTGCTAAGGCAAGGGGAAAGGAGTGGAGGGAAAGAAAACTGGGTAAACTGGACCATAAATTTCTGCTTCAAGTAGTACATTCCTTTTTAGTATTTTCACAAACCAGCTTTCTGTAAGAGATTTAATTTGAAAAAAGTTCAAATGCCTAAAACTCATTTAAAAATTCTATTCTAAGTCCTTGATTAAGAGCAAATCCATGCAGGGCGCGGTGGCGCACACCTGTAATCCTGGCAGCTTGGGAGGCTGAAACAGGAGGATCAAGAGTTCAAAGTCAGCCCCAGCAACTTAGCAAGGCCCTAAGAAACTCAGTGATACCCTGTTTCTAAATAAAATACAAAATAGGGTTGGGGATTTGGCTCAGGGGTCAAGTCCCCGAGTTCAATCCCAGGTACCCCCCCTCCACCCCCCAAAAAAACCCATAACAATTAACAGTAGGCCAGTCTTAAAGTAGGGTCCATATATTATCATAAACCCTTTAGAATACAACAAGGTCACTAATTCATCCCACTAAGTTCTTCAAACTTTTCCCCTAAATTAAAAAATCAGATCAGGATACCACACAATTAGATATATATTAGTAAGCACTCATTGAAAATGTCAATTTATCATTACTATTATAAACTAAGCCCTTACCAAGTCTACAGGAAAGGTCATATAATCTCTCTCTCTCACACACACACACAGGCACACACACTCTCTCTCTCTCCTTTTTAACAACTTAAGAAACTAAAGTTACACATACTACTCATCGCCTCCTTGTTAACATTCCCTTCTAATACAATCTACACTACCTTACAAACTCCTAGGCAGCTCTTTGCTCTTGCTGCTTTTTTGGAACCAGAGATAATCCCTCCAAAAAAGTTAAGGAGACCTGATGAATACCTGACCCAGTGAAGCAACCTACAGTCAGGGACTGGGGCAAGGAAAAGAGATAATTATTAAGAGATAGAATACCAGACACATAAATCTTTTTAATAACTTCCCTTTTTTCTTTCTTCAGATAAAATGGATTTCTGTTCCCATGTGTTCTGGTTCCTGATTAAAATCCAATAAATAGCAATTTCTTTGAGAACATAAGATGATGTTTCTACCCTTGGTAGTTTCCTTAATACATACAAAGTTCTAAACATACAGTGAATTATCAAGGTGAAATTGACTACTTTTAGCCTGTAATAGGATCATCCAAAACAGGTAAGATTCTCTTACAATGAAGAACTCTAACTGAAACTTCAGCCTTCCAGAAAGACACTAACACACCACCTAAAACACTGTCCATCTTCAAGGTGCTTCTAGATTAAGAACTCTAACATCTAAATATAACTATTAGTTTTTATTTCCATGAAGCACATACACAGACTGCTCACTTTAATACAAGAAGCAGTCACTGACAGATCTCAATACTTGCAACACTGCTTAAATTATCTGTTAATACCTTTACTTAAAAATAACTACATTACAATGAATTTTATAAACTGCCTAAAAATCACTTTATTAAATAAAACCCAGAGAAAATAGACCTAACCTTCTCCAAGATTCCTGAAGAAAATATTTTTGTTTCCCTTTCTCTTCCTTTATTGACTTACAGCAGATACAAGAGTCTATTTTTCATGTTCCAGACAAATGGAATAATATCACCAAGAAAGGTCATGATTAATGTATATATATTATCTAGTATACCTAACCAGAACAGCAGTGTCCAATACAGTAGCTATTTAGCCATATGTGGCTAGGGAGGATGTGAATGGGGCTAATGTATGTAAGCAGATTGAAAACAAGAGTGCAGGGGAGTAAAATTTCTACTGTGCTGAGGAACTTTCTCATGATGCTTTAATTGAAAATACCCTACTTGGTGATTTCCAGATTCTTAATTCTACAGCCTTAAAATCTGTTGCTTTGAGGATATATAAAAATGCTATCTAGTATTCCTCCTCTCAAAAGAAGAAAAAAGATTGAACAGTATTAATCATAATTTCTAAGTGTTGATGCTTACTCAAATTTACAACAACCCTATCAGGTAGTAAATTATTACTCTTACTGCTGAGGAGATGGAGGCACAGTAAGTTTTACATAATTTGCTCAATATTATCTGGCTGTTAAAAGGGACACCTACAATCTGAAACCAGACAGCCTGACTTAATGAGGTGCCGCACTTTACACAGCCTAGGCACTCCATTTTAGTCATCCTGCAGAAAACAGTAAAAAAAAAAAAAAAAAAAAAAAAAAAAAAAAAAAAAAAAAAAAAAAAAAAAAAAAAAAAAAAAAAAAAAAAAAAAAAAAAAAAAAAAAAAAAAAAAAAAAAAAAAGGCTAAAATTCATTTATAAATCCAGTTAAAATTCTGTTACAGAAATGGGTCCAGGAATGGAAAGTCTATTGTGTTAAGGTACATGGCAGGACAGGACAAGAGAGGTCAAAGTAGAAGTGTTTTACATATCGGTATTCACACACTCCCACATGTAGTTCTATGCCAGGATAAGGTAAACTAGCTTCTTAGCACTTTCCTCCATACCCTTGATAGAAGAATAACATAGGACACAGAAAATCATTTCAAGAGAGAGAAAAGGAAATTTGGTACCAATTTACTACCATACATTTTTCTCCCAAATGTTCCATAGCTATAAAAGCTTCTCACTTTTCTATTGTGTGTCCTGTCTAATCTCATTTTTAAAATCAAAGGTTCATGAGTATGTTCCAAAGGCTTCTTTCACCTTGAACTTATTTATTTTTGATACTAATTACAAAAGAGAAGGAAAGAATATTTGTAAGTACTGTAAGCAAAAGAGCAGACAAAACAAACAAAATTAAACTTGGCTTTACAAGTGAAATGCCAAATGTCTGTGAACAGAGAGTTAAATCTTATATTACAGACCTTAAAACTTCATTAAAGTGGGGCTGAGGTTGTGGCTCAGTGGCAGAGCTCTTGACTCACATGTGTGAGGCACTGGGTTCAATTCTCAGCACCACATAAAAATAAACAAAGACACTGTGTCCATGTATAACTAAAAAATATTTGTAAAAAAACTTCATTAAAGTGAGACTAGCTATTATTAAACAAGGAGATTATAATATTTCTTTTCTAGAGCTACAGAAAGATTAGGAACTAGATAATCTCTGGAGACTCACACAGTATTGTGTATCTACTGACCAATCCAGAGAGGCAAAAAATGGGGTAAACAGAAACCTCTGAATTTTTCACTACTTTCTGAATGCAGCAAACGTACATCTTCATTTATGCCATGTACTCTTTGACTACTGCATAAAATATCAATATTCAATGTACATTCTTAATATGCATTCTAAATGTCTTCTTAGTGATTCTAAAGAGATTCCTTATTTTCTTTCAGTCAACACATTTGTGATATTAAAAATAAAGTTTGTGATTGTAAAGATGAGTTTCACTTAAGTGTAAACGCACCATGCAATAACATCCCTTCTATTCTATGCCTCACTAAACAGTTAACAAAATTTTGTAAATTATTACCTGCAAGCTCATCATTCTGCTTAATACAACATTTTTTTTATTTTAAATCATCTCATCTGTACAAATCATGCACTATTCTAAAGGAGAGTGGAATTCAATTTAGAGTTTCACTCCTAAAGTTCAGGAAGAAAAAAAAAAAGGTAAAAAATCCAGACACCTTCCCAAATGGATTCCTGATAGCTTTTAGTAATACAGAAAAATAGAGAACTTTCCCCTGCAATTTCTTCAATAAGGATTCATATTATTTAAAGTACTTTTAAAAGTAAAAAATTGACAAGTTTAAAAAACTTCCAACTGCAGGAGCAATTTTCTGTATTAATATTGAACTTCATATTCCTAAAATATATTTTTATGGTTGGTAGGTCAAAATACTCATTTGAAAAGGCTTAAATCATTCGGGAATACTTATATGGACCCACAATCCCTGTTACTTAGGAGGCTGAGGCAGAAAGATCCAGTCCAGCCTAGGAAACTCAGCAAAGCCCTGTCTCAAAAAATAAAAAGGGCTGGGGATAGCTCAGTGGTAGAAGCAGAGTGACCCTGATGAAAAAAAAAAAAAAAAGCTGAAAACAGTAATCTAAAGAATTATAATAATCTTTGGCTAAAATTAGTAATATAGACTCCAATGCTTAGAATAATTCTGAAAAAGATGCATGGTCATTAATTACATTAGTTGCATATTATATAAAAAATAATTTATAAATAAAAATCTACCACCCATCCCACCCTCAGTATCCTGCCCACTAAAAAAAAAAAATGGACCCTATAAAAATGTCTTATACTGACTTAAATGTATCTTCAAGCACTTTAGACTTAAAAAAATTAAGTTCTATGCCCACTTACATAGGATTACAGGCTTAATTCTCTACTCACACAGTTGAGGTTGATGAGCAAACAGCTGTCCTGTATCTTGAGACAGACATTAGCTTCCTGCCTTCCCTATTCTCATAAGCAGCTACTTAAAGTTTGAGTTTTATGCAAGAAAACATTTTAAAGCCTTCAGTGTTTTACTGCAGCAGACTTCAGATTCATTCCTGTAACACATTTAACATGAAACAGAATTGAGACAGTTAAAATTTATTAGGTACCACATTTTAATCATCTAAAATCTTAAGGAGTACTTTCATTATTAAAGCTATATAAAAAGGGATGAGTTAAAATTAAAAAATAAGAAATAATAAAATAAAAAATAAAAATAAAATATTCCATTTGGTATTTGCCATTAATGTAAAATGTAACAAATATAACTTTAACCCATGGATTTTTTTTATACCTGGCCACAGGGTTGGTAGGCAAGAAGTTTCTTATAATCATCTGCACCTAAAGTAAGCAAAACTAGATATTTTCTATTTTCCTAAAGTTTAGTTTGTTTAGAATTAGCAACAAAATTAAGAACACCTTTACAAATAGTAGAGCGTCTCAGTGTCCCAAGTATAACCCTCTTATATCTCCTCACAGAAGCTATATTTTTCATATTTATCATAAAGGTGTGTAAAAGTACATTTCCCCACAAATTCATATTTCTATAGTACCATTATTGTTTCAGGATAATCAAGTGGTAGAAGGGTTCTCTGAAAATAAGCATTTCCATAAGAAATATTTATTCTAATCAAACTGAACTTTCCAAAAAAATCACAAACAAAAAAATCTAAAAGGTTTATACATTAGGAAGGGCGGGCCAGGGATGTAGCTCAATGGTAGAACATCTGCCTAGCATGTTCAATCCCCAGAACCACATACACTCAAAAATAAAAATATCAATATGATAAAAATCTTTATTTCTAGCCTAGTGTGGCATGCCAGTAATCCCAGTGACTCAAGAGGCTGAGGCTGAGGCAGAAAAATCGCAAGTTTGAGGCCAGGCTTCAGCAACTAAGAGAGGACCTAAGTAACTTAGTGAGACTCTATCACAAAATATAAAAAGGGATGGGAATGTAACTCAGTGGTGAAGTACTCCTGGGTTCAATTCCCAGTACCAAATAAATAAATAAATAAATAATTTCTCCATACCATTAACAAATATGTATTATACAGTCACAATGACAGTATGAACTTCCAAAAATAAACTGTAGAAAGATTTTAATTAACTTAAAGGATTCATTTTTTAAAAAAAGTTACACTCACAAATAAAAAATGAGGTACCATTTACAAATTTGACATGGGTTACTCTTAATAGCCTTAATGTTTATATTCTTATCCAATCTAATTTTTAAATAATATTTTAGCACGATTAATATATATAAAATTTAATGCAAAATCAACTGCATCGGAAAGCCACAGACAAGGGAAGATTCTGGCCTTAGATGTTTCAATAGCTTTTCTTTTTCACCTGCATTTTTCCCTACAATTATAAATAAACTTTAGGTGATACAAGTATACTTCAGTAAAAATGTCCTAGGAAAACCACTTAACTTCTTTTCCGCCTGTATGCACATTGACTTCGATGTGTATATTTATATTGACCTCAATTTCTTTAGTGAATTTTGAGAAAAGCTTTAAGATTTGTGAACATAGGAAATGTGCTATTTATATTAGCAACATGGTTTAAAAATACCAGGAGAAATAGCATCCAAACCCTCCAATTTCAATAATTTAAAAAGTATTACTGAATGCTGAAAATACTATACATGTGCTCATTACCATCAGAGTAATAACTGATTCAGGCAAAATTACCAAAGAATGTTATAATTCTTTGTGGATGAAAGTTTGATGAGGACTGAAATTTTGAGTCTCAAAGTATCTCTCCACAACCAAATGTTTTAGTTTATTCAAAATAAATATTTCTTTATAATCTACTTAAACTGTGCAAATAATAAACAAAAAATTTAAGAGCTCAAGATCTCATAAAAGTTGTAACTTGACATATCTTTCACATAAAGAGTTTTACATGAACACTTAATCCTCACTCCACCTAAAAAGCAGTTGCTATAATTACCACCTCTTTACAGATTATGAAACTGTAATTCAGAGATGTCAGGAGTTTGTTCACAGAGCTAGTTAAGTGACATTGCTGGGACTTGGCCCGATCTATGTATCTCCAAAACCTGCACACTTGAGCATCAAGCTAGATCATAGGCAAATAGTGATCTGTTGTATTGACAGATCAAACCACATCTGCAATCAGTATGTGGAATTGGTATCACATGCTAAATATGATGCTGATAACTGAATGTTATCAGGAACCCAACAGAATGGTTATAAATTCAAATAAGCTAGCTCTTATTAGAAACAACTTCATGCAATGTGAGTGGTACACAGAAAAGGCAAAGGAACACATTTTAAAGAGCTGTTAAAGAAGGAAAATAAAACCAGATTTATTTCACATGGCACAAGAGTTCTCAAAGCAATTATGGCCAGGCATGGTGATGTACACCTATAATTCCAGCTACTTGGGAGGCTAAGGCAGGAGGACAGCAAATATGATGCCAGCCTTGGCAACTTAGGGAGACTGATATCAAAATAAAAAATAAAAAGTGTGGGGATTGGAGCTCAGTGGAAGAGCTCCCTGGGCTTAATTTCCAATGCTAAATAAACAAATAAAGGAACTTGCATAAGCTATCTGAATTATACCTCAATAAAGCTGTCAAACAAACCCAAAATAATGTATTCTGATTAAATACTCAAACTTGTTAAGGCTAAGGAATACAACAGCAGAAACAGGTTTTTGGTTTTACTTGTAGAATCAAGCTCGTGCAATGGAATATCTGAATCATTACCATCAGAATAATAACTGATTCAGGCAAAATTACCAAAAAATGTTAAAATTCTTTGTGGATTAAAGTTTGATGAAGACTAAAACATTGAGTCTCAGCCGGGCGCGGTGGCGCAAGCCTGTAATCCCAGCGCTTAGGGAGGCTGAAACAAGAGAATCCCAAGTTCAAAGCCAGCCTCGGCAACGGCAAGGCACTAAGCAACTCAGTGAGACCCTGTCTCTACACAAATCATAAAATAGGGCTGGGGATGTGGCTCAGTGGTCGAGTGCCCCTGAGTTCAATCTCCAGGACCAAAAAAAAAAAAAAAAAAAAAAAAATGAGTCTCAAAGTATCTCTCCACATATTACTAATTACAAAAGGAAAAATAACTTTTAAATGGAGGACCCTGCAGATGTCACATTAACCAGAACAAATTTGGTATTGACTAATAATGAGACAAGAGGGAATGTGCCTCTGGATAGGATACAGTGAAAAGCACACACGGAAAACGTAATATTCCTGCCAGAACTTTATTTCCTAAATTCAGTCATGAACACATCAAATGAACCCAAGTTGAGGGAATTCTACAAATAAGTGGTTTGTCACTCTTCGTTAAAAGCATCAATGTCAGAAATCCAGAAAGACTGACGAAAATACTCCCGATTAAAGAACAATAAAGAGATGTGACAACTAAAAGCAATGGATGATCTCAGGTTGGATCCTGCACTGAAAAAGAGTTTATTAAAGAACATTACTGGGAAAACTAGTGAAATATTAATGTGGACTGTGTATTAGATCACTGGATAACATCACAGTTTATATTTCCTTAATTTTTTTTTTTTTTGGTACTGGGGATTGAACTCAGGGGTACTCGACCACTGAGCCACATCCCCAGCCCTATTTTGTGTTTTATGTAGAGACGGGGTCTCACTGAGTTGCTTAGAGCCTCGCCTTTGCTGAGGCTGGCTTTGAACTCGCAATTCTCCTGTCTCAGCCTCCCAAAGTGCTGGGATTACAGGCTTGCACCACCCCACCCGGTTTATTTCCTTAATTTGATAATATTGTTGTACAAGAGAATGTCCTTGTTTTTAGAAACTGCTTCTTGATTGCCTACCACGTAGAGGACCTTGGTTCCATCCCCAGCATAGGAGGGGCTGGGGGGGGGGAGGAGGAGGAGCAGGAAGGTGGAAGGGGAAAGAAAAAATAAAGCATTTTCTTGAAGAGTACGTTTTAACTGTTGGTACTGCATTTTTCTTGAGTATTACATTTAACTAACTGCTGGTACTGCATTTTGATATTTCTGGTATTACATTTTGTTACTGCTTTATTCAGAAGCAGTATCTAATGCTTTAATTAATAAAGTTTATCTTTCCACTAATATGAAAAAAATCTATACATTGAAGTATTACAAGATGCTTGCAACTTATTCTCAAATGGTTCAGAAAAAAATATGATGGTGAATGACAGAACAAATGGTAAAATATCAACAAGGGGTGCATCTTACTAGGCAGTGTGTAGCAATTATTTGTATTATTATTATAACTTTCTATAACTTAAACTACTTCAAAATAAAACCTGAAAAATACTCAAACCCAGTATTTTAAGTATTCTGAATATCTAACAACAAAACCAAATTTCCTATCTTATATCGACACTCAAACTCTCATCTAACAGAAATATAAACCTATTTATGATTATCTACTCAATGAAGAAGAAATGGTGGTCTGGTTGAAAACATCTGACTACCATTCCACTGATGACAGAGGTGACTCACCAATCTGAGTTAGGTGAATGTCTGCCTCCCCCCAACCTTATCACATTATAGCATTCTTCTCAAAACTACACTGTTAGAAAAAGAGACAAGCTTCTCCACCAGAGCACTTTCTTTTTCCTTTTAATTGGGAATGCAGTAGGGGAATGTGTCTCCTTGCTAAAAACTCCAAATTAAGTTAATTTTTGGTTATGCCAGGTAGCAGCAGAACCAAAGCAAGAGCTAATGAGTAATCGATCACACAGTCTGGGGTCATCCTTCTATTCCAGTGGTTATAACATTTTCTTCCACGTTTTATCTTCTCCACTGCCTACTACTTCATCTACAGTAAGAGTACATCTCTTTTTTTTTTTAATTTTTTTATTTTTTTTTAGTTGTTGATGGACACAATGTCTTTATTTTATTGCTTTGTATGTGGTGCTGAGGATCGAACCCAGGGCCTCATGCATGCCAGGCAAGTGCTCTACCGCTGAGCCACAATCCCAGCCCAAGAGTACATCTCTGAGACACTATAAGAGCACAGTTACGACTAAATTTTATGCTAACACTCAATTTAAAACTTTTTTTTAATTGGTGGAAATACAACATAGCAAAAAAATTCTTTCACAAATAATTTTATTATTATAATTGTTTTACTTAAAATATTAAAAAAAAAAAAAAAAACTCATTGAGAGGCCCCAAAAGCAGTCTATTAGAAAATCCTCACCAAAAATATTCACATTGGAAAACAGTAAAATCTGACAGAGGAAGGAGGAGGGCTGGGAAAAATGGGACAAATTTGAGTTTCCTGTATTAATCTGGATATATTTTTCACTGGTTTCAGAAATCCATGATGATACATTTGCTGGTACTTTTGCTAATTCTAGGCTGTGAGCTTAATTGCTGAGCTGTGTCCTTTCAGGTAGGATCTCTATCAGATTAATCTTTATTTTAATAAGGTTCTTGTAGAATGCCCAATTACAAAACAAATAGTTTTATTCCAATCCCAATCCCTGCCTTCTTGTCCATTTACTGAGATATGTTGATCATTTTCCACACCTGTCAGAACCATTAGCTTTCCAATTTTTTCTCACCAATCTAAATTTAAACTGCAATTCCCTGAATGCTGCAGGTAGATGTTGTTGTAATGAAGAATAACTCATACTACTGGGCATGGTGGCACATTCCTATAATCCCAGAGACTCAGGAGGCTGAGGCCCTGTCTCAAAATAAAAGTTAAAAAGGGTTGGGGATGTAGCTGAGTGGGGTTAATCCCAATAGTGGAAAACAAACAAAAAACCCCACACTGAATGAAACTTGACCAATTCAAACCCAAAATTTAAGCCAATTTAAACCTAAGAGACCAAATTTAAGAAATATAGAACACACACATGTATGTATACATACATATTTGGGAGAACACGAAGCTTATCTTCGGAATTGATGTTTATACCTGTACTGCCAAGGCAATTACAACATCTACATAAGGGTCAGCAAATATAGCTTAGGCTTTCGTTATTAGTCAAATTAACATGGTCTAGTTACTTTCCATATCATCAAATAAATTTTAAAATAGTAAAATTTTTTAAAAAATTAACATTGTCATATAGCTGAACATCTAGCAAATCACAAACCTTGATCTGTAACTTCTGTATTTCCCTTACCTTAAATGTCATTAAGTACTACTCCTGAGAAGAAAGGAGATATTACAGAGAGATACAGAAAAAAGCTCCAGAGTAAAAAAGCTAAGTTTAAGGTAGAAATACTAGGGAGAGGGTGTTGCAAGTAGAGCAAAGATTGAAGTAGCCCATTCAAAACTAGGATATTCTTGCAAACAAGAGTTTTAGATAAAGAATGCCATTTTAGGTTTAGTTAATGGAAAAGGTAGTAGTAGTAGCTTTTGTGGGGGCAGGATAAAGAATAAAAGAAATTAATAGCTGGCATTTCAATTCTTTCCCTAAAATAAATACTAACCTTTTGGTTCTAAACACATTTTTCTATCTTCACAAACAAAACTAAGAATTATTATATTTAAAGTAAAACAAAGTTCTCACACCTAGGTATTCATTTACACAAGTCACACAAAGACTTGTACAGAAATGTTCAAAATGACTTTATTTGTAACAGTAAGAACTGGAACTCAAATATACATCAAAAGGTGAATGGACAGGCTGGGGTTGCAGCTCAGTGACAGTGCTTGCCTAGCACATGTGAGGCACTGGGTTCGATCCTTAGAACCACAAATAAATAAATAAATAAATGGTGAATGGGCAAACAAAGAATGATATAGCTGCACAAAGGAATATAATATCAGCAATAAAAAGGAATGTGTTGAACACATTATGGATCAATCTCCAAATTATTATGCTAAATGAAAGTAAAAGGAAACAAAAGACTATATATGTTTCTATTTACATGAAATATTACCAAAACACAACTATGACAAAAGAATAGATCCAGGGACTACAGATGGGGAACCAGAGTAGAAAGATGGGATTAATTCCAAAGTAATTATAAGGAAACTTTCTGAGGCAATGAAAATGTTCTACATGACTATGGTGGTTGTGGTTGTTACACAACTATGCTAGCCAAAACTAAAATTGCACACTTAAATTTTGAGAATTTTATGTTATGTTAGTAGTTTCCTCAAAACTGATTGTAAAAGATAAAAATAGTACAGGAGCAGTCAAAAGTTATTTGACTCAAACTATTATTCATTTATTGAGCATAGACATCTAAGCTTATGCTAGGTAAAGGTTGTTTTATTTTTCTCGATTTTTAAATGTTTTTATTAATGGCAAATAAGTTGTCTATTCCTCCTTAAACCCTTCCTAACTGGTTTTGTGGACACAGCTCTCCTGATCCTACATACTTTGTCAAACAACTTATGTAAAGGTTTACTAAAAGTTTGTGTAATACCAAAAGGAGCCATATTAACTGATGAGTTCCAATTTCTGAAAATCTAAGTTTTCCACCAGGTAGTTATTAATTTTTATATTAATATAATTTTTATAAAATATATTAATTTAATTTTTATAATATCCTAAAATAATTTTGGAAATATTTTTCTCATTTGGCTAGAAGAGAAATAACATTCCTCATCCTTTACTTTTTCTCTATGTCCATCCCCAACCCCCACCCCACACTGGGGATTGAACCCAGGCCCCTATGCTTGCTAAGTATACTCTATATCACTGAGATACAATCTCTGCTTTTTTTTTTTGAGATAAGGTCTCGCTAAATTGCCCAAGTTGGTCTTGAATTTGTGATCCTCCTGCCCCAGCCTCCAGAACTGCTAGGATTACAAAATGTGTACCACTCTTTTGTCCAACTCTTCATCCACTTTTTTTCTTTTTTTGGTACCGGGGATCGAACTCAGGGGTACTCAATCACTGAACCACATCCCCAGCCTTATTTTTTGTGTTTTATTTAAAGACAGGGTCTCACTGAGTTGCTTAGCACCTCGCTGTTGCTGAGGCTGGCTTTGAACTTGCGATTCTCCTGTCTCAGCCTCCCAAAGTGCTGAGATTATAGGCGTGTGCCACCGTGCCCGGCTTTTATCCACTTTTTGTATCATTTTTTTAAAAAATATTTATTTTTTAGTTGTAGGTGGACAGAATATCTTTATTTTTATTTTTACGTGGTGCTGAGGATCGAACCCAGTGCCTCACGCGTGCTAGGCGAGCACGCTACCACTGCGCCATAACCCCAGCCTCCACTTTTTGTATCATTTTAATATCTTTAAAATGATTTGGTACTTTGAACAGGATCAACTCAGATTACATTTTAAACTCTAAAATGGCTTGTTTTCTTCCTTCCTTCTGTTCATGGAACCAAACCCAGGAGTGCTTTACCAGTGACTGACATCCCCAGTCTTTTTTAAAAAAATTTTTATGTGACAGGGTCTTACTAAATTGCCAAGACTGGCCTCAAGCCTGTGATCCTCCTGTCTCAGCCTCCCAAATCACTGGGATTACAAGAGTGCGCCACAGTGCCTGGCAAAACTGTTCTTAGTCCATGAGCATAAAACATGAATTCTAACTTATACATGTTCATCATCATTTTTTCTTTCTCTCTCTTCCCTCCCTCCTCCTTCCACCCCCTTCTTTCAAGAGTCTATGATATTGCCCAGGCTGGCCTCAAACTCAGCCTGAAGAGTTCTCAGGTGAATAGCACCAAGCATAGTTTATCACTAAAGTTGGGGGGGAGGGCTTATAATTCTGACAAGTCCAACTGAATGTAATTTGCAAATCCTAGATTTTAAAGTATAACTGACATTAAGCAGCCTACTGCAGTCCAACAAAAGGCATCTTATCTTTCAAATAAAGGAATAGTTTATTCCTTCAACCAGGAATCATTCTGAAAGTTTCTGAATTATTTGAAATGAGAAAGAAAGCAGCTTCCCCACACTTTAGATGCAATTTCCTTGTTCATTCATTAAATTTATATTACAAAATAATTTATGTTCCTAATGAATTTAATTTCTCTGGTAAAAACATCCACATTAAAAATGTCCTTCTTGCCAAGTATAGTGGCACAGCATACAATGCCAGCAACTCTGGATGCTGAGGCAGGAGGATGATGAGTTTGAGGCAGCCTCAACAACTCAGTGAGACCCTGTCTCAAAAAGAAAATAAGGGGCTGGGACTGGGGCTCAGTGGTAAAGCACTTGCCTAGCACGTGTGAGGTACTGGGTTTGATTCTCAGCACCACATATAAATGAATACAATAAAGGTCCATCAACAACTAAAAAAATTAAAAAAGAAAATTAAAGAAAAAGATCTGAGGATGTAGTTCACTGGTAGAGCATAGCTGGGTTCAATCCCTAGTGGGGGTAGGAGTTCCTTCTTTTCAAAAGTTTAGTTGCCATATTTAAAAATAAAATATAAAAAGATTAACTTAGTAAATTGGGAAATTTTAGACTAAGACTTTATGGAAGTAAAAATAATTATAAAATTATATATATATAATTAATATGTGTAATAATTAAGACTTTAATTTTATTTATTTATGTATGCTGGGGATTAAGACCAGGACCCTGCACATGCTAGGTAAGCGTTCTACCACTGAGCTATACCCCCAGCCCAATTATATTTTTTAGAAAAAGTTAAATTAAAAATTTTAAAAAAATATAGTACATTTTAAATGTTTTACTTGTTAACCAAAAATTAAAATGCTCAAAATAATAGCTATTTTGAAAAGAATATCCTTTCAACTTAAGCAGTTTTTCTCAATTCTATCAATGGGATAGGTTTGTCAATATTGCCAAAACAATACTGAGAACACACACAGTCATTACTTATTATGTGTAGTACTGAAGAATACAAAATCATCGTGAATAAGTTAGATCTTTTCCCTCCTCTTACTATTTAGAACTTTGCATATTCAAAATAAAGTGCTATCATTCATCTAATAAAAAATGTTAAAACTGAATAACTGATGTGTCTTAATTCCATGTTCAGTTTTTAAAAAGATGTTTCCAACCATTGTCAAAACACTTTTTTTCCTGGTTAGTTATCTTGCAGGTAAATACTGTTAGAAGTGGGATAGGTCAATGTGGAGAAAACTAAACACGAAAAAAATCACATGTTAATACACAAGTCACTTCCCTGGCTGAAATTAAGTCATGTAATTCAGCCCATTACATTTTGATAACACTAAATTTAAGAGCCATCTGTCTTGCTCATCATTGCCAGTATTTCTAGTTTCTGGCACACCTGCTTAGAACAGGTGTTCTAGACATTCAAATGTTTATATAATAGATTAATACTTGCTTGCATTTATCCACATCACAAAAACAAACCCTGAAACCCCTGCATATCAACTACAAGAAATTCAATCACCTAGGCAAAAATCAAATTATCAAGTCTTTTCCATCTTTAATTTGGAGGATCAATCAGGGAATGTTTTAACAGTGCAAAACATACTAATCCAGTCAAAATTAGCTTTTTTCTTCCTTCCAGACCATTAAATAGTCAGCAGTAGGTTAATCTATGAGACTCTAAAAATAGTATGCCAGATGACAAGTGCTTGTTCTGGAAGATTTCTAATTTGTATTATATTCTCTTAAAGAATTTAATGGCACCCATAGGTTATTTAAAAAAAAAAAAATCAATAACTGTGTACAAGTAGAATTTAAGTAGTGTCCTTTTCACATCATTACAACACTATACATGTGTATTTTCACTATTTCTAATGATAAAAAAGTCACTGGCAGTTTAGCCAATTTTCAAGTATCCCTTAATTAGGAAAAGAAGTAGAAGGATATTAACTCTGAAACACTTAGAAGTCAATAAATCTGAGTCTGCATTGATCTGGTTTTTTAAAAAAATATTTTTAGTTGTAGATGGACACATTATCTTTATTTTGTTTATTTAGTTTTTTAATGTGGTGCTGGGGATCGAACCCAGTGCTTCACATGTGCAAGGCAAGTGCTCTACCACTTAGCACACTTGATCTGGGGTTAATATCACACAAAGATCGCCTTGATAACTTAAGTTCTTATATTAGTGAGACCCTATCTATAAATTTCCTGACAGGTTTAAAACAATCATTCCAAGACAAGGCTTTTCTGTATCCAGATGTAGTTACCAAAGCCACAAAATAAACTGATAGGTACCATACTCTTTGAAGCCAGTTAGCACCCACTTTTCCACTTCATCAACAATGTGCCCCTATGATAGTTCCTTATTTATTCGTCTTAAATCTGCTGACTGAAATCCAACACTGACCCCAACATACTGCTAGGAAGTTAAAGACCCAAAGACCTGGCTTTCTGTCAACTAGAATAAAAAAATCAAGGACAGTCACGTTCAAAATTTCAAGAGACAAAGTTTTAAAATATAATTTTCCAGAAAAGATCACTAAACAAGGATTTCCCTATGTAACTTCTGGATTAGTGGTTCTCAAAACCAAGAATTAATAATATCAGAAAACTGCAAATTCCATGGCCCAGTCCATACAAAATGAATCAATTTCTGGAGACTAGGGTCAAGGATTAGCACTCTCTAACTCGCTCCAAGTGTTTCCAAGATTCTTGGATACATAATAGGAAATATTACTTCTAGTACAGAACACAGTAAACACATATTTACAACAGAAAATTAGATGGTTTAAAACTGCTGTAAAGGTGGTAACTTCAAGGCCAGGTGTGGTGATACACTCCTGTAATCTCTTAAGAGTCAGGAAGCTAGGGCAGGAGGGTCACAAGTTTGAGGCCACCCTCAGCAACTTAGCAAGACCCTGTCTCAAAAATTAAAATGAGCCGGGCGCAGTGGCGCAAGCCTGTAATCCCAGTACTTAAGGAGGCTGAGACAGGAGAATCGCAAGTTCAAAGCCAGTCTCAGCAAGGGCGAGGCACTAAGCAACTCAGTGAGACCCTGTCTCTACATAAAACACAAAAAAATAGGGCTGGGGATGTGGCTCAGTGGTTGAATGCCCCGAGTTCAATCTCCAGTACCAAAAAAATAAATAAATAAAATAAAATGGCTGGAGGGCCAAGCACAAAAGAGAAGAAAAAAAGGAAAAGATAACTATAGAATAATTTAGGATAACTAAAATTAGGCCAAACCATGCAACTCCAACCTTGAGCCCAGTCTCCTTTGGCCCTATTAATCCTTGGTTTTAAGAGAGTAATCTAGACGTTAGATACAGAAATCCAAGTTCAGGGATTTCTTTAAGAAAACTGACTTCGTAAACTTCCTCATCTCTTGGTTTTTTTCTTTTTTTCTCTGGTACTAGGGATTAAACTCAGGATCTTACCCATACTAGACAAATGCTCTACCACTGAGCTACACCCCCAACTCCCTTTTTATAATTTGTATTTTGAAAGACAGGGTCTCACTAAATTGCTGAGGCTTGCCTCAAGTTTGAGATCCTCTGGCCTCATCCTTCTGAGTAGTTGAGATTACAAGCATGTATCAGCACACTTAGCTTTATCTCTTGATATTTTGAATCATGCATCCCCAAAAGAAACTTGTCAAAAGGCAATTATTTTCTTATAAACGTTGGAAAACCATTATTTGCAATTTTAGCAAATGCTCTTTTTTAAAAAAATACTTTTTTAGTTGTTGATGGACCTTTATTTTATTCATTTATTTATATGTGGTGCTGAATATCGAACCCAGGGCCTCACATATGCAAGCCAAGTGCTCTACCACTGAGCCACAACCCCAATCCCTAGCAAATACTTTTTTTTGGCTAGACATAAGAAAAAGGTGGTCAGTACTAACTATAGTAAATAGCTAGTCAGGACCAAGGATTTCATCTTTTCATCATTGAGATGGATGATAACTAAAATAAATTCTAGAGATTCATTTCAATTATATTCAAATTCTGAGCTATAAACTTAAAGTAAAATTTGAGAAGGTGAAGATTAAAGTACATACAGAGAATTTATCAAGATGGTACATCTTGAACTAATGATTCTCTCCTGTTGGGATCGTGATGATTCATTCTATGTGCTTCATTCTAAACTGCTAGAGAGAGAGATTGTGACTGAAAGAACACGAGGACTTCCAATTTCAAGTATGCATAGTAAAAAAGTGTGTCTCAAAACTCAATTACAATAAGAAATAACATGAATTCTATCTTCAATGAAACATGAGACAACTGTAACCTTAAACCACAAATATATTTATGACCCTGGTGAGGGAAAGAATGACAAATGACTTAGTTAAGGGACAAAAAGCCAAATCTAAGTAATTGGATGAAAAGAAAGGTACTACTACAGTTTGAGCCATTTCCCCTAGAGAAACCCAGAAGTTATCAGGAAAATAAGTTTGTATAAAGACAATTTAAATCTCCCCTCTACTCACCAACCCTCCCTGCCAAATGAAAGACTCAAATAGCAAACAAAAAAAGTTTTTCAGGCAAAAAAGGGCATGGAAACAGACATTTAAGAAACTGCAATGAATTACCTAAGAAAGAAAAATATCCTACAAATAATAAGATCAAGATATCAGTCACAGGGGCTGGGATTGTGGCTCAGTGGTAGAGCGCTTGCCTTGCATGATTGAGGCACTGGGTTCTATCCTCAGCACCACATAAAATAAATAAAGGCATTGTGTTCATCTACAACTAAAAAAAAAAAAAAATTTAAAAAAAAAAAAAAAGAAAAGAAAGAAATCAGTCACAGCCGGGCGCAGTGGCACAAGTCTGTAATCTCAGCACTTAGGGAGGCTGAGACAGGAGAATCGCAAGTTCAAAGCCAGCCTCAGCAACAGCGAGGCGCTAAGCAGCTTAGTGAGACTCTGTCTCTACATGAAACACAAAATAGGGCTGGGGATGTGGCTCAGTGGTTGAGTGCCCCTGAATTCAATCCCTAGTACCAAAAGAAAGAAAGAAAGAAAGAAATCAGTCACTTGGTAGAAAATAGATGGTATTTATTTGACAGAAACAGACAAAAAAACACTATTTTTAAATGCATTCTTTGTAGCAAGCACTATATTAGGTATTTGGCATACTTTTAAAATTTTTGGAAATTTAGAGTTCTAATATTCAGCAATCACATATAAAACATGTATGCAATACACACTTCTTAAAATCTTGGAGATTCTTACAACTTAGTTCATTCAATTTATGAAAATAATGTCTACCATATAATCTAAATGGCAAAGCCAGTACTCACTAGCCTCACTCCAGTTTTGTTAACACAGATGAGAGAAAGCAGAAAAGCTGTGGCAGCTAGTGGAAGAAAAAAAAGGAAAAACTATTTTTTTAAAAAAATTCTTTTTAGTTGTTGATGGACTATTTATTTATATGCAGTGCTAAAAATTGAACCCAGTGCCTCACACACGCTGTACCAATGAGCTACAACTCCAGCCCAGAAAAACTGTTTGTGAAAGAATAATCTCTTAGCTTCATTCCCTTTGACTAGACTGCTTCCAGAGGGTGAAAATCTGATCCACATATCATCAAGGCTACTCTTTAACAAGAGACCAAATTAGTCCTTTGCCAAGATCTCTCATAGAGAACCAAATTTTACAGGCTTTTCAGTTATTTCTTCCCTTTTTTCATAAAACAGGTGGTATAAGCAACATATAAATGTTTGACTTCAAGGTAGAATATGTAAATGAAATAAAGATTTTCATCAGAAAGATGGAACACCCATTAAGAAAACATTCTGACTATACAAGTTGAAATTATGAAATAATTAGACCTCTTGAGATTATGAGCTTTTAAAAATGCTCAGTTGGACAGGGATGTGGCTTAGTGGTAGAGCACTTGCCTAAATGTGGGAGGTCCCTGGGAGACACCCAGTCACTACCAAAAAAAAAAAAAAAGTAGAATAAAAAGCCCAGCTGTGGCTAACATCTTTTGGAAACCCTAGGGTTCAATTATCCTGCTACCTAATTCTGTGTACTTTGAGTATTATTTAACACCTTTTCATCTTTTTTATTTTAACTGTTCAAGAAGCTAGGTCTAACAAATGACAGGCAACATACAAAATATTTTACCTACAGTACAAAACTATTCTATTTCTTCCTGATAATTAACACTTTCTCTTTTCTCTAAAAAACTGCCAGATTCATTTAACATGCAAGAGTTCTGGTTAGTATGAAATGTTTGTCCTCTTGAAATTATTCTCTCTCTCTCTTTCTCTCACTCACTCTCTCACACTCACACAAACACTTTAAGATGTACCTTAAGTTTAATCAAACGACCACAACTAGCAAGTCAGGATATTGTTCTTTCCCTTTCCCTATTAACACACTCTCTAAATTACGTAGTTCTTTCATTTAAAGAATCAAAGTACTCCCTGTCTCTACATAAAATCCAAAATAGGACTGGGGATGTGGCTCAGTGGTCGAGTACTCCTGAGTTCAATCCCTGGTACAAAAAAAAAAGAAAGTACTGAAAATACAAAACAACACTTTGGGAGGCTGAGACAGGAGAATCCCGAGTTCAAAGCCACCCTCAGCAAAGGCGAAGCACTATGCAACTCAGGGAGATCCTGTCTCCACATAAAACCCCAAATAGGGCTGGGGATGTGGCTCAGTGGTCCAGTACCCCTGAATTCAATCCTGGCACCAAAAAAAAAAAAGAGAAAAACAAAATACAAAACAACTTCTAATTTGTCAACTGGATAATCACTGCAAATGATTTGTTCTTACTGTAAGAAATAAGAGCTCTGTATTATCAGGAAGTAAAAGTTTAAATTCGAGAATGTAATCAGCTATTAATACTAATGGTCATAGTGGGGTATTAAATATATGTATAAAAACTGATTTATATTTATTTTTGGTACTGTGAATTGAACCCAGGGACACTGCACCACTGAGCTATACTCCCAAGCCTGTTTTGTTTTGTTTTTGGTACTAGAGATTGAACCAGGGGCACTTAACCACTGAGTCACATCCTCATCCCTTTTTTGTATTTTTTTTTTTTAATTTTTTTTTTAGTTGTAGATGGACACGGTGTCTTTATTTTATTGCTTTGTATGTGGTGCTGAGGATCGAACCCAGGGCCTCACGCATGCGAGGCAAGCGTTCTACCGCTGAGCCACAATCCCAGCCCCCCTTTTTTGTATTTTATTTAGAGACAGGGTCTTGCTGAGTTGCTGAGGATGGCTTTGAACTTGCGATCCTCCTCTCTCAGCCTCCTGAGCTGCTGGGATTACAGGTCTATGTGGCCATGATGGCTCCAAGCCTTTTTTTTTTTTTTTTTTTTTTGATGCTGGGGATCGAACTCAGGGGTACTCGTCCGCTGAGCCACATCCTCAGCCCTATTTTGTGTTTTATACAGAGACAAGGTCTCACTGAGTTGCTTAGCGCCTCGCCATTGCTGAGGCTGGCTTTGAACTCGCGATTCTCCTTTCTCAGCCTCCCTAAGTACTGGGATTACAGGCTTGAGCCACTGCGCCCAGCTTCCCAAGCATGTTTTAATTTTTATTTTGAGGTAGGGTCTTGTTAAATTGCCCAGGCTGGCCTTGAACTTGTGATTCTCCTGCTTCAGCCTCCCAAGTAGCTGAGATTACACATGTGCACCACTATGCCCAGCTAACATGTATTTCTTATTAAAGGCAATTAATAGCAAATCAAGGATATTAATGACAAATCAGTAATCTTTGGTATTATTTTCCTCTAAAATATTTCACTCTTAATTTTCACAGTAAGAGAGCATTATTAAAAAATGAGGTTGAACCATTTTATCTAAACAGAACTCTTTGTGAAAGCAAATGCACAAAAACTCTTAGTAACCCATTTCCTTCAAGGGGACATTTGATTATTCTGGAAAAAAACTATTAGAAGAAGATAACATGGCTAAGAGTTTAATCACAGACAAATTAGCCTTTAAGCATTTACACTCAATCAATGGTTCTTATAGTACCTTCTCTTCTCATTTACATCCCACATTCTCCTTTTCCCCATTCCATTCTCTAATACAAAATCACCTAACAAGAGTGGTAAACTATATACCTGTTCTAAACTAAAGAGACAATATAATACTAATACAATCTTTCTTTTTCCCTTTCTCTCCTCCCACCTCCTTTTTAGAAAAGGTCTTATCTTAACTTGCCTAGGCTGGCTTGGAATTTTTACACTTAAGTGCTCCTCTTGCTTCACTCTCCCAAGTACTGGAACTACAAGGATGTACCACATATACATACAATGAAGTTCTACTCAGCCATAAAAAAGGATGAAATTTTGGCATTCAGTAAACAAATGGAAATGGAGAACACCATGCTAAGTAAAATTAGCCACACTCAGAAACTCAAAAGTCAAATGTTTTCTCCCATATGTAGAAGCTAGGGTAAAATAAAGGAAAGGGGATGGGAAGGATAGGATAACATAAAGAACTAACCAAATACAAATTAATAGACCAGCAAAAGTAGTCTAGTTGAACAGAAAAAGGAGAATGGGAGACGGGAGGGGAATACAGGGGAGGATCATGAATTGAAATAGACGGCCATGCATGTATGAGTATGTCGGGATGAACCCAACTACATAACTATAAAGCTCTAATAAAAATAAATAGTGTATAACATGCCTGGCTCACTAATGAAATCTTTCTTTCCAAGTATTTCCTTTGGTGACTTAGCTTCCTCCTATTTACCTAACAAGATCACACCTATGACAATCTTATCTTCTAAATAACAACCTAGGATGTGTGATCTAACAAGAAAGAATATTTTAGGTGAAAATCATGAACTTTTTGTGGGTTCCAACAAAGGGACATTTCAAATTTCTGTGCTTCTTCAAAGGGTGTGACCCTGTGATTTCTGGATGCCAAAAAAGCTGATATTTCTTAACCACTTCAAAAGTTTAGAAAGCCAATAAAAATATTTGAAACTTGAACTGCCCCAAGATATACAGCTTCTGGAACTGCATCTTATAATCCTATCACTTGCTATTTGTCTTCTTATGCACACTAGCCTAGGTTTCTAAGTTCTACCTAGCAGCTCTGAGCAACTGTCTCCTAAATACCACTCTAGTTTAGACTTTTCTCCAGGGTTCTCTTTTTTCAAAACTGCCTATCAGACCTCTTATTGGCTCTGCCAGTAAAAAAGACCATGGGGTGACAGTAGCTAAGTCACAGCAGGACAAGGTAAGAACAGAATTGAGAGCTCCCAGGGTTGCTAAAAATAAGATACTACACCATCTCCTCTAATCTTCACAATATCCCTTAGAGGGAGAAACCATTTAGAGATGAGAAAACTGATGAGGCTTAGAGAGATTACGGAAATTGCTCAGGTCAAACAGCTAGTAAGTGGTCATATTAATCTGTTTTCTGCTGCTGTAAAAAAATACCTGAGGTGAGACGATTTATAAAGAAAACATGTTTATTTGGTTCAGTTTTGGACCCTGGAAGTCCAAAATCAAATGACCCCATAAGTTTGGCCTCTGATGAGGGCCTTATGGCAGATGGCAACACAACAGCAGAAGCCATGCAGAAGAGGTCACATGGTCAAAGAGGAAGCCACAGATAGATTCTGGGGCCAGGTCTGCCCCTTTACAACAACCCACACTTGAAGGAACTCACACTCCTCCAGATCAGCATTAATCCTTTCTCAGAACAGCACCTCCAAATGACCCAACTACCTTGCACTAAAACCTACTTCTCCTTTTTTGGTACAAGGGATTGAATCCAGGGGGTGCTTTACCACTGAGCTACATCCGCAGACCTTTTTATTTTGGGACAGGGTCTCGCTAAGTTGCTGAGGCTTGGTTGAACTTGTGATCCTCCTGTCTCAGCTTATGGAGTTGCTTGGATGATACATGTGCACTACTATGCCTGGCTAAACCTCACTTCCTGAAGATTCCAACACTGCTCAGCATTACCACACTGGGGACACTTAAGCATCTCACACTTGAACTTTCAGGCGTCACACTCAAACCATGTCCAAAACCATAACAGTGGTAAAGCAAGGATTTGAATCCAAAGAGTGTATTCAAAGCCCAAGCATCTAAGCAAGCTAAAACTTCTAAGAAATGAGATATAGGTGGGTGTGGTGGTAATTTGTAATCCTGCCTGTAATCCCAGCAGCTTGGGATGCTGAGACAGGAGGATCGCTGAGTTCAAAACCAGCCTTAGCAACTTAGCAAGGCCCTAAGTAACTTAGTGAGACCCTGTCTCTAAATAAAATACAAAAAAGGGCTGGGAATGTGGCTCAGTGGTTAAATGCCCCTGGATTCACTCTCCATTACCGAAAAAAAAAAAAAGAAACTAGATACAGAATTCTTATGGATGGAGTTGGGTCACTGGTCAATTCAATAGGCTTTTCTAAGCAATAAATATGTGCCAGGTACTGGGGAGACACATACACATGCATATGCACAGAGTACATCTGTGTTCTAATTCTTGCTTTACCACTTAATGGGTATATAACTTGAAAAAATTTCTGAGTTGTATGACTTGATTAAGGAATGGTTACTACTCTCAGACAAGTTAATAAGTCACAATATAACATGAAACAGGGCTGGGATTGTAGCTCAGCGGTAGAGCGCTTGCCTCGCATGCGTGAGGCCCTGGGTTCGATCCTCAGCACCACATACAAAGCAATAAAATAAAGACATTGTGTCCATCTATAACTAAAAAATATTTAAAAAAAAAAATAACATGAAACAACACAATATAGACAAGTGAAGTTGTAGAACAGAGTGATTTGCTTTGTCACAGGGAAAGGATTATTTTATGATGAATGTTGCTTTGTTAATACTTTGAAAATGAAGGACATTCCAGGCTAAATAAAACATGATACCATTAATTCCATGTAGTATGCCCATGGAATCACAAGTGAACTGATACTCCTAAAGCATATATATCTAGGAAGTCAGAGAATTAGACTGGATTCTAGATGATTAGAAAAATAATAAGCAAAACATACTATAGGCATTCAGACAGAAGTCAAGATCCAGGACTCAAAGTAGACTAAAAAGGACTGGAAATAGTAAAACACAGCTCAGGCAATGTTATAGGGAAGGCTAGTCCTCTTTCATAGACAGACATGGAGATCTACACAAACTATAATCAGACCAGAGTAAGCAGCCAAAGGGTAAAAACTATACCATTGTTTCAATTCAATATCTATTTGGAATGCTAGGACATAAGCAGGGAAAGATAAGTAACGTATGGTCCCTATACTTTAAGGATCTCACAGCTTTAGCACAAAAGGCAAATGTGTTAAGATATATGATTTTGTATGATTAGTGAAGAAAGTTATCTTCCATTAGGAATATGCCTCTCAGGAAGATGTGAGAAAAGCCAGAGGCATGGAAAAGTGAAAAAAGAGAATATTAGGAGAAAATGCATATAATTTGTTGTGACTGAAGGATGAGGAAGTGGTGACACATAAGGACACACAGATGAGAAACACCAAGATCACAGTGGCCTCTTATGGATAAAGAAAGAATAAAGGAAAACCCTTCAAATACTGGAATGAAAGGATCCTAGAAATATGCTAATACAGTAGCCATTAATCACATCTAGCTTCTGAGTACTTAAAATGGAGTTAGTGGTAGCTCCATTTTTAATGTCACTTAATCTTAATTAAATTTAAATAGTTACTACTACCTTCTATACTTGTAAGTAGAATTCTTACCTAGGATAACTATATCTTCTACAAAGAAAAGAAGGAAATGAAGATACAGGTATTTGTAAATTATGGAAACAAGGGGGCAGGAAGTTGGGAAAATTCACATGGTAATCTCAATTACTAAGTATGAGACAAAAGTGGAGTCTAAGCCAGAAAGAATAAAGAAATCTTAAAACACGGGGCTGGGGTTGTGGCGCAGTGGTAGCGTGCTCACCTAGCACGCATAAGGCACTGGGTTCGATCCTCAGCACCACATAAGAATAAAATAAAGATATTCTGTCCACCTACAACTAAAAAATAAATAAATATTTAAAAAAAAAAAAAAGAAAGAAATCTTAAAACAGCCACATAGGAAAAGGATGGCTAAGTCCAAGCTCAAATTATAAACTAACATTTATAGTAAAGTTAAAAAAAGGTATGAAGGTATTGTTATGGCAACTGACAAGACTGAATATGGATATTATTATTAAAAAATACATTACATAAATATTAAATTCCCTGATTTTAGTCTATGTAAGAGAATATTCTTGTTCTAAAGAAACACATATTGAAGTACTTAGGGGTAAAAAGTCTCCAGCTTACATACAATGATTCAGAAAAATTAACATGCCTGTGTATGTGTGCATGCGTGCACATACACACATTCCGAGAGAAAGAACAGAATATAATAAAGCAAATGGGACAGAGTGTAACAATTAGGAATCTAGGAAAAGGACATGAGAGTTCTTGTACAGTTCATGCAACTTCTACATAAAAGTTTGAAATTAAGTCAAAAGTTACAAAAAATTCATAGTAGTGTCAAAAACCTAAATCAATGTGATTTTCCTCTAGTAGCATTCAATAGCTTAGGTTTAGAAGCAGAGCAAATGGCAGAATTGGTCAAAGATTAAAAGCCAAGAATATTGGGGAAAACAGTGACTGAAAAACAAAAAAACAAAACGAAACAAGAAAAACTCTAAAGCTAAAGGAAAGGATGAAGCAAGAGATTTTGAGAACAGAGGTTTTGATAAAGCTTAAGAGTAAATGTAATGGTTAAAGGAGAATGAGAAATGAAATGACAAGAAGCTATAGCCAGCAAAGTAGAAATTAGCATTCATTAAGAATTGTTATTAGTCATTTAGGAAATGTAAATTAATTCCACAATGAACTCTACATCCACTAGAATAGTTACAATTTTTAAAAACTGATCACACTAAGTATTGGTGAGCATAAAGAGCAAACAGAATTTTTATGTGTTATTAATGGGAATGTAAAACATGACAGGAACCCAAGGAAACAGTTAAGCCATTTCTTATGAGGTTAAACATGAAAACTATCATACCACTCACTCCTAGATCTCTACCTAAGAGAAACAAAAACATCCACCACACAAAGACTTACACACACACACATTTAAAAGGAATGAAATTCTGATGAATGCTATAACATGAATGCATTTTGAAATTGAGGTAAATGAAAATAAACCAGACACAAAAGGTCAAGTATTTTAGTATTCCACTTATATGAAGTGACTACAATGGTCAAATTTACAGACAGAAAGTAGAATGCTGCCTACCAGGGACAGGAGGAGGAGGAAATGGGGAGTTGAAAATTGGGCAACACAGCAAGGTCCCATCTTTAAAAACAAGTTAAGGAGATTGACAGTAACGATGGTTGTGCAACAACATGAGTGTACTTGATACCACTGAACTGTCTAGTGGTTAAAAATGGCTTAGGGGCTGGGCTGGGCTGGGGCTGTAGCTCAGTGGTAGAGCGCTTGCCTAGCATGTGTGAGGCACTGGGTTTGATCCTCAGCACCACATATGAATAATAAGTGAACAAAATAAAGATCCATCAACAACTAAGAAAATGTTTTTAAAAAAATGGCTTAGGAGCTAAGCAATAGAGTGCTTATCTAGCATGCTTAAGGCCCTGGGTTCGATCTTTAGCACTGAAAAAATTAATGAATGAAAGTTAATGCATCTGATACAGTGTTCAATAAATGAGTTGTAATTATTAAATTAATCCTAACATTGTTTTCACTATTTCTTTCCGCAGAAGGCTTCATAGTTCACTGCTGCTCACAGTTATGCCATTCCCACCATTCATGAGTACCCACCAGGCCTCTTCCCCTACCCTGAGAATCCCAGCAAGTGGGAGCTTACTTGACAAGTAGAAAATTAGATAGCACTCGCTAAACCAGCAAAATTGTGGTTGCAGTATCTACAATTTCTATTATTCTCTCCATTTTTATCATTTCAGGGTTGTTCCTTTTCAGGTGAGTCAAATCAAGCTTTTGATCTACATCCAAAATTATAGGACGATGGTAGCTCCTTGTCACTGGCAGTCTCAGATATATCATAATAAATTATCAAGGATGTCTCTGATCTTACTTTTTAAATTTCCTGATTACCTTGGCTTATAGTAATCTTTCTCCCTGCTGAGCTTCGACAGCAATAATTTATAACCAACCACAATTTGACCCTGAGTAATATACAATAACTGACTTATCGAATAGTAAATATTCAGACCCCTCCAATTTCACCCAACAGAATATGAGCTTCCTTCAGAAAAAGATCATCTTACAGCACTTTGTAAACTTACCTGACGAGATAACTAGTCTGACTACTGACTAGGGTCTATCCATGCAAGTCACTAAGAACCTGCTATTGAAGCAACAATTTCAAGCCATTAATGGGACCTCTTCAGAGTAGTTTTTCACTTTTAATAATCTCCCAAGAACAATTTCCCTACTAAAAGCAAATTATTTTACAAAGTTCCATAGCTGCTGAGATTTAGCACTCATTGAGAAGGCACACTATATATTTTAAGCAATTATTTAAAATTTTTTGAAAAAAAAGTTGCACATTTTCTTTATCAAAGTAAGTAAAACAATCTTCAAATTATATATTATAACATTCAAAATTAAATGAACTGCTGTTACGCATTTTATTGCTTAAAAAAGAGCAAAATGTTATTTTGGATTATAAAATATACTACATTAAAACTTTTGAAAACAATGTGGAATTCCTTTCTCTAAAAAAAGCTTTAAGTGGTAAAAACAAAAAACACTCTTGCTTTTATAATGGGTAACCCATGAATTTTATTATAAGTTTAATTAATTTGACTTTCAACTATAATTAAGAAATTCAACTACTTCAAAGAAGTAAATATTGGCAATATTTACCAATATTTCAAAAGTTCTATCCATTTATCTTTTCCCTTTACCACCAATGTGCTTTCAAAGTTATAGGATAAAAAGCCTTTAAAAAATTTTTGTTTTGGTTCAATGGAGGTCCTTCTGCTTTCAAACATGTTGGAGGGGGGAATAGCATAGAAAATAAAAAGAAATGAAATATTTGAAATAAAAATTGTTCTAAATCAACTTTTAGTGTACTTCAATTTTCTTTTTATGTGATGCTGGTTACAGTATTTAACTTTTCTGACAATGTAACATTTGATATAGAAGAAAGTAGGTATATAGCTTCTCTACCCTACCTATAAGTTACTGAGCATGTTATTTAACTTGTGTTCACAGGTAGATACTTTACACACCTGGACACAAATGGACCTTTACATAAGTTCCAGGCTAAAAGCTATTTAAGGAGGTCATCAGCATTTCAAATAGCTCAGATAAAGTGCTTTCACTCTTTGCCTTATCTTCCTTTTAGACAGTTTTATTAAATGTGAGGAATTCGTCAGCTTTGAAATTCTAAACTAACAACTGTGGAAAATTACTTTTACTTTTCCTATGTCTCCTTTTAACTTCTTATAACCTGAGGATGATAAAGTGAATATTTTTCAGAGTTTTCCAAAAAATGGACAGAAGTGCTTTTTTGAAAATGCTTGTTTTCCTTAAGGCATTTTTAGACTATGCAAGTTTTGAGCACACTGTGGAAGAACTGTCAATAACTGGGTAAAAGATGAAGTAGAATGGTATGAGAAAAAAAAAAGCAGGAGTCAGTTTAGAAAGATGCACAGTTCAGTACTTAATGGAAGGGGACTGGTCAAACGTCAGTTCAAAGTGTGTTTGCTACTTAGGAGCTACAGCAACTTTGGACAAATTAGTTAGCCTTTTTAAATTGTCTCATTGTTAGCAAGAGACTCTCATATGGCAAGAAGACTTAGCACTTACTGTTGTTTTGAGACTACCTGAGAGAATGTTTAGCCCAGAATTGGCTGGTATTATTATGTAACCTAGGCAGCTAAGTTAAAGTTCAAAGGGCAACAAGTGATCATTAATGAGTTGGGAGCTGTACATTAGTCGTGACTGTAGAGTAAATAATGTATTATACAGAGTCAAAACAGGAAGCAAAGATGAGTTAGGTGTCTGTTTTGGTAATCTAATTGAGAAATCATAGTGTGGCTGCACTAACAGCGTAAAAAGAAGAAGAAGTGGACTGATTCTAGAGATACTAGAATTATAAATATTAGGAAAGCAGGGTGAGGTGACACATGCCTGCAATCCCAGCTACTTGGGAAGCTGAGACAGGAAGATTGGGAGTTGAGGCCAGCCTAGACAACACAGCAGATGCCCATCTTTAAAAAAGAAAAAAAATGCTCATTGGGGGTGAAGGAGAAGAAAAAATCAGAATGACACCCAGGTCCTTACTTAGATGGTACATTTTGTGAGATTGATGAATATGGGTCTCAAATTCAGATCTTGAAAGCATTACCACATATAGGATGTTAATTAAAGATACGGGACTAGAGGTTACCAAGGAAAGTAGAGTAAGCAGTGTTAAAAATTCTATTAACTCCATTATTTAATAGTTGAAAAGAGGAAACATTTGCAAAGGACACAAAGATCATAAACAGGAAGAAGCACAAGCAATGTCATGAAACTCACGGGGAAAGTTTCAAAAACGAAAAAATTGTCAAGAGCACTGAATGTTACTGAGAAATCAAGTACAGGACTCAGAAAAATCCAAGAGGGAGAAGGGACCTAGGGGCTTAAAGAAGGGAGAAAAATATATGAAGAGGGAAGTGAGAGGGAATGGGAATGGGAAAGACAATAGAATGAATTGGATATAACTTTCCTATGCTCATATATAAATACACGATCATATATGTATCATATAGTGTAACTCCACATCATGTACAGTGACAAAAAAAGGGAAGTTATATTCCATGTATGTATGTCAAAATATATTCTACTGTTATGTATAACTAAAAAGAATAAAAAAAATTTTTTAAATGTATGGATAAATGGATCTGCTTTCTTCTATCCAAACAATGCTAACCACAAAACTGTTTCAAGTTCATTATTTCCAATAACACCCACAAAAATCCAAATTAATTCAAACAAGCTCACAGATATCAGTTCATAAATAAGCACTTCCCAAGTTATCCACAAGTCACCTCTTAGAACATTTACCTACTTTCATAAAGAAGTCATACAGGAAAAACATTTCATAACTGTGCAGTTCCCCTATTACAGAGAACAAAGAGACCTTATACATGCTAAGCCACTGGCTCTAGGTTCTTTTAAGTTTTCCCAACTTACTGCTTATTAAAAATTTTCCTTATATTATTGGGAGGGAAAGTATCATTACATTCTCCTGAATAGTCTAACAATGGAGACTGATTGCATTCCATATCACCTGCCATTTTTTTCTCCATTCTGAAAGATAAAACAGAGCTATCACTATTCATATCTTGCCCCAACATCTAGGTCAATTTAACAGTACTCTTTTCCCAGTAGAAAGCTCATTTTTATTCTCCCCACTGAAACCAATGAGCAAAGAGGATACTCCCTACTTCTCTCAACCAAGCCAATATAGTAGAGTTGCAGTAGAGAACCCATTAAAGATCACGGTTTCTCAGGGGCTGGGATTGTAGCTCAGCGGTAGAGTGCTTGCCTCACATGCGTGAGGGCCTGGGTTCAATCCTCAGCACCACATACAAAGCAATAAAATAAAGACATTGTATTCATTTGCAAATAAAAAAAAAATCTTTAAAAAAAAAAAAAGATCATGGTTTCTCAAAATTTTACTATTCTCCAGAGTAAAAGAGCAGGTAAATCTTTACCTTGGATATCCATAAAATGTGATCAACAGTCAAATTTGACATGACTTTAAATTATATTTACACATCTTCATCTCTAGCTGGTAGCAATGATTTCATAAGAAGAAAATAGATTACATTTTCTCAAATTCAGAATAAAGGAAATATTTGTGATATAGAGAAATTTTCAATTAATTTTGATTTAATTAAAATTTCTCTCTTCTATTCCAAATATTAAGAAAACCAAAGTGCCTGGAAAAATCATTCTTCAACCATAACAAACAAAATAGACTCAAATTTTGTTTGGAAACAAACATAATGAAAAACATACCAACATTACCTTTGAAAGTTAGATACTAAATTATTAGTAAATTGAAATAAGTTTACAGAAAATAAATTAAAATTATTTAAACTGCAAAATCACCTAGACTATTTAAGATCACACACATTCAACTACAGCCTGCATCAATGAGTTGTAGCTTAGCCCATGGCTTTTTACTGTCCCATTAATTAAATTAGTATTTTTGTCTCAAATTTTGCTTTAAAATAATATAAAGTTTATTCTACAACATTTGTTAGCTAGTTCATAAGCTAAACAGTTAAAGCCTATTCCATTTAACAAGTAGTTATTAAGAGCATACATAATCAACAGTTAATGCCAAACAAAGAATGCTCTCAGAGACAAACAGAAACATGGCTAGCACCACTTTGTGTGTGTACAGGTATCTATTTTACCTTCAACTGAAAACCTATGAAATACCGTAAAGGTGCTACTATATCATTTAAAACTAAGAACTATGCATGCAAATTGTTTCTAAAGTGTATTTTTAAAAACCCCAAATTCAGAAATTCACAGTGACAATGGCTATTCATACATGTTCTGATACAGGTAATGTTAACTGGAACTACCCCCAAGCCCCTTCTCTAAAAATGTTTCTGATATATTTTCTTAGAAGGAAATATTTCTTCTGTTGTGTCCCTACCAGAAGCAGCACATACTAAGTAAGGCGTGCTGGCATAAACAACAAAGCCCGGGTAAAATATTAAGCCCTGTACTTGTTAAAACAATATATACAATGAATAAAATACCCAACAAAGATATATAATTGTTTACTTAAGTGAGTAAAAATTTCCCCAATTTCCTTCAGCTAATTTTAATGTCCATAAAATGGATTTAGATCCATCCTTATCTTGGAAAATGGAGTTTAACATAGGCTATTTGTTTAGGGAAAAACTAAATGAATAACTCAGAGAGCTCCAGAGGCAAATTATAATAAAAAATTTAAGGGGCTACCCATTAGAGAAAATATGAAGCACGGTAATATAAATTGGTATAACCTTTTTGAAAAGCAATCTGGCCAGTGAATTGTTCATTTCCTTTGATGTAGATAAGCACACTCTAGGGGTTTGTTCCAAAAGAAATAAATCTTTTTAAACGAAGAAATATTTTAAAGATATCCACAGAAATGTATTCAATGTAATTCCCTTTAAAATTATGAAAAATTAAGAACCCAAAAGTAGAAAAGGCAAAAGACTAGGTTAAGGTCAAATCAACTTTCAATGCATAGCTACTGGAATTAAAATAATTTTAACAAGAGATGATACAGTTTAGTGAAAAAAATAGACAAAACTGCACTTACTCACAATTACTGGGAAAAAGCAGTAACATACAGAAGGAAAGACGGAGAAAATAAAGCTACCACACAATGATACTGTGGGTCTATGGGTGACTTGTCTTGTTTTTATTATTATTGTTTAAGCAACAGAGATAGTAGAAAAGCATTAATTTAAAAACCTCTGTGTGATTTAGGAATGAGCAGCACAGCAAATACAAAGACACTGGCTGAAAATGCTCAGCTGGCATTTGGACTGATAATTGACATGAACTTTTATATCTTTATCTATGAGCGCAAAGGGCAACAACATAAAGGAAGCAGTCTCCAAAGAAAAAATATGGTACTGAAACATACCAAAATAACAAACAATTATTTCGTAAGTACGAAATGTCAACAGATTCGTAGATACTTTCTTTTTCAAGTTTTGGTAGCCTACCTATAGTTTTTAAAAATACAAATCCATCTACTTCCTGTTTTAAAAGGGAGTTAATTACTTATCTCCCCCTTTGAAAGAAATGAAGAGTTTGAAGAAAAAAGCAGTTTTACTTTGTTCTACATAAAATATATCAATGACCTTTTTAAAATCAAATCTAAAATTGTGAACATATTAAAATATCAACATACTGCTAAATTTAAAATACCCTAGAGTTAAAGAGGAGGACATTTTAGGGGTAAAAAAGAAAATTAAACAGCTGGCATTTCAATCCTTTAAAAACCATTTTAAACCTATCATATTTATCTGTCTTTTAGCAACTTAACATCTTAGGTTTAAGGAAAATGATACCAAGTAGACCTTTATAAGATGTCACTTATAAAAACTGACAAATGACTGCTCCAACATCCAATCAAAAAGAAAAGCCTGTTCTTGGAGATGATTTTGATTCAAAGATTTTTTTTTATGACACTCTAATTCTGAACTAAAAATAATGATAAAAGAAAGTCAAGTTTGATTCTCTGAACACCTATTTCCTGTCCAAACAGCCCTTTTGTTCTGCTTCCCTGCTTAATTTTAATGTTCAGTTTGCATCAGAAAATAGAAATAACAAAACCTAGCATACACAGAAGCATAAAGGAGCAAAAGTACAAAATATAGGATTATTAAAAGATTAGAACAAAAATCCTACCAACAAAACCTCCACAATTTTCTGTTTGCTTCACCTCAGATTAACTTCACTTGAAGCTGTACTCCAAAGCAACCAAACCTGAATACCAAGCTCCACCTTCTCCAATTCTAGTGGCCGAAGAGTAAAATCTCCTCCCTGTTAGGGAACCTGATAATTGTGATTGGATACGGCTAATATCCATTATTTTAAAGAACTTTTCCTTGCTAGCAGGTTAGGTTAGCACTAAAACCCCCTAGATAAGCTGGTTTCTTAAAGAAACAGTAAGTAATGTTTCAGTTTTCCCATCATATACTATTTGCTTTCTCTTTTGTCTGGGTGAAAAATAAACTAAGTAACATCAATGAAAAGTCCCACAGAATAACCTTTAATATGAAGTTTGGTGGTAAAAGTTTTAACTTAAATCATTTATTTTTACACAGCCATGAAGTTGACTGTGTTATATTTTTAAAAGATTCTTATTTTAATAGAGTTCACATTTTGTCTGAAAATTTTAAAACGCATACAAAAACCCATTATAAATTTTTGCTAAGAGATATTAATATGTTGTCTCAGACTTAAAGAGAAGACCGTAACCTGAGTAAAAATATGCATTAAAATACTAAATGCGAAAGACTCATTTCTGAGTTATCAAATTCACTGACAAGCTCTCAATATAACAACACAGTAAAAATTTCAGAGACATCAAAGATTGATAATTTCCATCTAAGACTGAAAGAAAAACTAGGCAGAAATATTATTTCTATATTAGCACATTTAACCAATGTGACTGTGTGTTTTGCCAAGGTTCATGCTTACATATTGCAAATGGAGTTCTAAAAGGAAAAGACAATTTGTTCTAATGACATGTTCAGGCATAGAGTGTTTATTTTTGCAGTGTTGGGGATCAAACCCAGGGCACACACTAGGCAAGTGCCCTACCAAGCTTTACTCTCAGACCCAGATAAAGTTTTGGAAAGTTTTATTTTTGCTTTTGTTTTTTTGAACTGGGGATTGAACCTAGGGGTGATCAACTACTGAGCCACATATCCAGCCTTTTATTTTTTATTTTCAGACAGGGTCTCACACTAAGTTGCTGAAACTGGCTTTGACCTTGCCATCCTCCTGCCTCAGTCTCCCCAGTTGCTGGGATTATAGACAAGTACCACTGTGCCAGGCTTAATGGTTGTTTTTAAAAGAAAGATGGAAACTATTGTGTACCCACTTCAAGGTGGCATGGATAGCCTAAAGTACAGCTGAAAGACATATTCCTTTTAAACTACTCAATAAGCTACATTAAATAGTATTTTTACTATAGAGATTCTTAAAGAGATACCACACAGGTACTTTGATTTTTAAACAGAAAAGATTTGCTGTGACTTTATATATGACTAAGTTTGCTACATTTTATGACATAAATTTGTTTTCATTAGAACTGTTATGTTTTAGTAGCCTGATCCAATCAAACATCACTCTTACAATTATTTAATGATTGGTTCAATAGTATTTAATGTGTTTTCACCTCTATCAAAAGTTCTGATTGTAATATATAAAAATGCAAAATTAAAGCAAATTAAATGGCTTCTTAAAGCATGCTTTTAATAAGTTTATATGTTAAAGAGCTTTTAATTTAGATTTAGTCTCAAAGTTCAAAATCTTGCAACCATCTTTCTCACAAAGAAAACTCACATATTAGAAAACAAAGCCAAAAAAATTATTTTGAATACCAAGAGAAGTCTTTGTAACAAACTGAAAATTCACATAATTGCAACCTGACATGAATATGTAGCAACACCCTGCTAAAGCCCAAACAGCTGCATAATCTATTATGCCCTTTAAGTGGACAAATTGAAAGAGCCAATTCACAGTGGTCTAGTCCCAAGATCCTTTGCAGGGAATCACTGCTTTGAATGCCCAGCACTTCATGAGTCAAGTTCAGGTTTTCCTCCCACCATGTGGATACTCTTATAAAGCAACATATAGGAAGCAAAAGAGGTACAAAAGCAATCAGCAGAAAGAACACATAATTTGAGTTATAGTCTAAGACTTGAGGAAAACAGATGGCCAAAAAATTTTAAAGATTATATAGAGTTTTATTCTTAAAATGTGGCAAGCATAAAATTAGCAGAGATTCAAAGGGAACCAAATAAATCTCTGCTCTGATGTCTATTTTCATTTCAAAGTTAATTATTTGCATGAAACAGACACATTAATTTAACACCAAGACCCCCTCAATCTATAACCAAGTAAAATGAAAGGAGATGTGGACTTAGAGTGTCCAGATTGTCCAGAACTTACTTGAAAGAACTTTGAGTTAATAATTATTTTTAGGTGGCTTGCAGATGAAAATTAAGGGTGTTGTACTCCATTTCTAAATCAGCAAAAGAAGATAACAATAAAACGAAATAAAAGGAAGCAATATCAAGACCATAAATTGTATAATATGAAACAACATTACTTCATAGGAACAATAAGATACCACAAAAGTTCCCTCCCAGCTTGCAAGTGACAATACTTTTTTTAAACATCAAGTATTCAAAGAATGTATTGTATAATCTTTGTAGGAGCCCAGAGATTTTTCCCAAACGTATCAGCTAAAATCAATTTAGAAAAGAAGCCGCCACTGAACAATTTGGTCCCACTTTACTTTTGATTAAAAAGAACCTAAACAAAGAATCAATACCTAGACTATTAGGAAGAACTTTCGGTGGGATACATACAGAGCAGGGCAAAAACTTTCTTTGAATTTTAAAGGACTACACATAGTTCAAACTGTTCTCCCTACAAAAGAAATTAATCCTGGGCATTCTTCCTGGACACAATTGGTGGTTTATGTAGTGGTTGATGAAAGAACCAACCTGACATCAGCAAAACATGACTGGGATCAATAAAAATGAAGTTTGAAAAACCACCATCCAAGGGATAATTTTTTAAGAAATACCATCCAAAAAATATTTCCCTGGCAAATACTCCCTATCTACAAGAGTGAGGTATTTGAGCTTGTAATCCCGGTGTAAATATTCTAACCTATTACAGAAAAAAAAATATACAATATGTATTTGGGGAGATGGAGAGGGTAGTTATGGTCCATTCAGGCAAACACTGAATAAAAAGGAAACATTAAGGCAACATACAGATAAGAAAGCATAAACCAAACTGATAGGAAAAGATCTCTCTCTGTAAGGGAGACAGTAAGGCCCTTTGTTTTAGGTCTAAAGGAATAAACAAGGTCACCAATAAATACAAACTGAAAAGAAACAGGGATAATAATGAGACAAAAGTATAAGTAAAGGAGAAAGCATTCACAATCCTCAAGTAATATTTTTCATGTGCTAAGTAACATGATAGATATCTAAGTAAAACTGCTAGACATAGAAAAATGTACAGAAAATAGACTGGTAGGCTTTTATTTCCTTCTGTCTCCTTAGCTTCCTAAACCAGAAAAAAAGATTAAAAGATTAGAAAATAAAAATTAATTTTTAATGTATCTATCAAAAGGAAAGCATTTTGACAATTTTTTAAAAAAATCAGTCACAAAGAAAAGTAAATTCTGAAAAGTAAAAGTTGAATAGGTAAGAATCTCTTGTCAATAAACAATGGCATTCAAAGTTAACAGAGGCAGTTTATTCACTTAACGAATCTTTTGAAAATCTATTATGTGCTGGGTATTATGCAGTTATACTATGGTCAGCAAAATGAACAGTCTCTACCTGTGTAAAAACTTTGTCTAGAGGGGGCTGGGGTTGTAGCTCACTGGTAAAGTGCTTGCCTAGCATGAGTGAGGCTCTGTGTGAGATTCTCAGCACCTCATAAAAATAAATAAAATAGGGGCTGGGATTATGGCGCAGTGGTAGCGTGCTCGCCTAGCAAGCGTGAGGCACTGGGTTCGATCCTCAGCACCACATAAAAATAAAATAAAGATATTCTGTCCACTTAAATTAAAACATAAATATTAAAATAAATAAATAAAATAAAGGCATTGTGTCCATCTACAAATAAAAATTAAAACAAACAAACTACTGGTCTAGAATCAAACCAGCACTGCCCAAAAGAAATATAACTAGAGACATATGGTAAATTCATTGTAATTATATCTTTAACTCAATATATACAAATCATAACTTCAATATATAATCTCTTTAAAAAACAGATATTTTCATTCTTGTTCTGTATTGTCAAGTTCATATTTATAGGATATCTCAGTTAATGATTAAAATGTGACTATTTGAATTTAAATAAAGTATGGTAGCCATTAACTATATAACTATAAATAAAGGTTAATTTTTATTATAGTGGAAGACTCCAGATCTTTCCTGTTCAGTACAACAGCCAAAAGCCATATATGGCTACTGAGCACCTGATAAGTGACTAATACCAGTAAGAAACTTTTTTTTTAATATTATCTCATTTAAATTCATTAAATAGCAATAACCACAAGTGGCTGGTAACTACCAAACTGTAAAACACAGCTCTGGAGGAAGAAACAGACACTAAAACAAATCACACACACTTAATGAATTTTAGTTGTTACAAACGTTTACGAAATGCCCAATACGAAATACACCCACAGAGCCAACAGGACCTAACCTATTTTGTGTCATCTAGGAAGATTCCTCAAGAAAGTCACAATTAAGCAAAGGAACAGCATAAGAAGAGAAAAGTGAAAACATAGTAGAAACAGTGAAGAAAAGTACAAAGGGGCAAAATATAATGAACTATGTGTAGGAGTCTATTTGGATCACTGAATCTAAATATATGGGACAGGAAGGTGGAGGAGAGGTGGAAGCAGCCCTAACACTTCAAGATAATAAAAGTGTCCAAACTAAGCCTTACAATAAAGTTTGTCTCATTCTCCTCCCTCAATAAAGTCCAGTCATTCCAATCTTCTGTCAAGTTCTAAATCAAGCCATGTACTCTGTGCACCCTTTGAGCTAGCAGTTCACTTGGGAAATTTCCTCCAGCCCCTCTTGATCTTAGAACTCAGAATCACAGTTCCCAATTTACTACACAGGACAAGCTTTGGGGGCAGTACTACAGTTGGAAGACGGATGTGTGGTTTAAAAAACTGTAAAGCTAATTTTACTAAAAAAATTTTTTTTTTAAATTTTTAAAAAAATTAAAAATGTTCTGGGGCTGGGGTTGTAGTTCAGTGGGGGAGCACTTGCCTCGCACAGGTAAGGCACTGGGTTTGATCCCCAGCACCACATAAAATAAATAAATAAAACAAAGGTATTATGTCCATCTACAACTAAAAATATTTTTTTAAAATGTCATGACAGATTGAGGAAGCTAAAGAAATTTTCACACACACCTTGGCAGTAAAAATCAACTTAAATGTTATGAGAGACATTCTCTGGACACCTAATTAGTACCTTCCATTTCTTTACTTTCTAGCACTTGGCAAAAATCTAAAAATTATTTGTTGATCTGGAAGTTGCCTAAATTCCATGAAGGCAAAGACCCTGTATGAAATGAAAACTGCAACTGCAGGAATTTTTAAAATACATACATACATTTATTAAATATATACAATTATACATAATATATAAATATATTAATGTTATAAATGTGTTATGTGTATACAGTAGCTCAGTGGTAGTCCATCTGTGTAAAATGAGTGAAGTCCTAGGTCAGATACCCAGCAACCAAGAACGTGTGGGGAAGGAGGGTATGGGGGGGAGGGGCAGAATTCAGTAGTACTGAATAAGCAAAAAAGTACCAAGCGTATGTGCATTTTGTGTAAGAAAAAGGCAGTTTTATTTCAGGGAAAGAAGAAAATAGTCTTCTTTAAATGCAATAATAGGGTAACTATTAAGGAAAAACAGTAAGTTACTTCACTGCTACATATTATGTCAAAGTTAAGTCCCAGATGAAGAGAGAAAGACAGAGGTGGAAAATGAAACCATAAAAAGAACTAGAATAAAGCAGTTATCTGGGCAGGAGAATCCTTTAAGTATGAAAGCAAAGTAAAAGCCATAAAAGGAAAGTATTAATCAGGAATTCTTAAAAACAACTAGGGAAGGAAGGAGGGAGGGAGGAGGTAGAGAAAAAGGCTCTACTAC
The DNA here is from genome assembly GCA_004024805.1 of Geosciurus inauris. Taxonomy (NCBI): domain Eukaryota; kingdom Metazoa; phylum Chordata; class Mammalia; order Rodentia; family Sciuridae; genus Geosciurus; species Geosciurus inauris. Next base: position 106,016 of record PVHX01003039.1, on the reverse strand, counting down.
TGATCTACGCTTCCAGTCCCTTTTATTTTTTGAGGCAGATTCTTGCTAAATTACTGAGGCTGGCCTCAAACTTGGGATGTTCCTGCCTCAGCTTCCCAAGTTGCTGAAATTACAAGCATGAACCACTGCACCCAAATTAAAATTTGTATTTTTAATACATGGGAATCTAGTGGTAAACACGAGGAAAACCTTGTCCTCTAGTAGTTTACATTTGAACAGAATACAGATAATCAAATAATTATTTCAGATGATAGGTCCTATAAAGAAAACAGAGTAACCAAGTAGTCAATGAAAGGCATCTCTTAATGATTACTGGAGAGAAATATGATTGAGTGCTACAGGAAGAAGGAACAGTTTTAAGGGAAGAAGCTTAGCAAACTCAATCTCGAAAAGGCCAGGATAGGTAAAGTTGTATGAGTTAGAGTGAGAATAGTAGGATGGATGTTTATGAAATAGACAAGGCAACATAGTTTTGGAGTCACATTGTTCAATTTGGTAATCATTGGTCACATGTGGCTGCAGAGCAGTTGAAACATAGCTAGTTGAACTGAGATGTACTGCAAGTAGATCACACACCAGATTATAAAGACAATTTTAAGTAAGTAAAACACTCCACTAATAATTTCTTATATTGATTTTATGTTTAACACATTGTCTTTGGGGTTAAATAAAATATATTTAACCTGTTTCTTTTCATAATGTGGCTATCAGAAATTTTTAAATTACTCAATATGTCTCCAATTTGTGGTTTGCATTATTTTTACTGACATAGCCAGTCCAATGTATATAAACCACAATAAAAAGTTTGAATTTATTTTGTGTTTTTAAAAACCATAGAAGGGGTTTGAGCCTGAGAATGTGATAATCTAATGTACATATTTTAAAATTATTGTTGTCCAGAGAAGCAGCCAGGGGAAAAGATGACCAATTAGATGACTACTATTATCATCTTATATAAAAGAAAAGGTATTGAGACAAATCATATTTGGGATAAGCTTTGAAGATATGGCCAGCCTAACACTGTTTACAACTTTCAGTAGTTTAGGAAATAAAAAATACAAAGGCCAGGGATACACCTGACAAAATGTTAATAATGGTCACCTAGGCTGGTGTTTTGAGTAGCTTTTCTTTGTTATCTTTCTATTCCTTCTAAAGCTTGGGGTGGAAATAGGGGACATACAAATTATTGCTGCCCTTACAACCAAATACAAAAATGAGGTTTGTTTTTTTTTTTGCTGTTTTGTTTTTAAAAAGCAGGGCAATATAGTTTTACCAAAACAAAGTAAAACATCTTGATATTTATCTGCAAGCTGCAGATATTAAAAACGCCTTCGGGGCTGGGGTTGTGGCTCAGTGGTAGAGCACTTGCCTCACATGCATGAGGCACTGGGTTCTATCCTCAGCACCACATAAAAATAAATATATAATGATATTGTGTCCATCTACAACTAAAAAAATATTTTTAAAAAATGCCTTCAAACAAAAACAAGTTATTTAAAGTTATATACACGTTTCTCTGTCTCTCTCACACACACACACACCTTTGAGAAATTAAGAAAATACTGCTCCCTCATTTGTCTCTGCATTGCTCTTAGCATGACAAAGACTGCTCTGGAAGCACACCTTGGGGCATTATCAAACCTCCAAAATACTTATATGTGATTATAAATCCTGAAATACCACACATACTTTGTCTTCAAAAATGTTCCAAAGACACACAATGTGATTGCATAGAGTAGCACCTTGGTCCTAATGCTTTCCCTTAAAGGCTCTGCCATTTGACAGGTGTCTCCCTTAACTAAAGTTCACAAGAAACTGGTAAGATATACTTAGGAAGTTTCTTTTACAAGAGTATGCAAAAGTAGCCGGGCGTGGTGGCTCACGCTTGTAATCCCAGCACTTTGGGAGGCTGAGACAGGAGAATCGCGAGTTCAAAGCCAGCCTCAGCAATGGCGAGG
>PVHX01003039.1:0-103958 GCA_004024805.1 Geosciurus inauris | reverse complement strand
GGACACAATGTCTTTATTTTATTGCTTTGTATGTGGCGCTGAGGATCGAACCCTCACACAAGCATGCGAGGCAAGCGCTCTACCACTGAGCCACAGTCCCAGCCCTGTACCAGACTTTTTATAATGTAATTTTGAAGGAAAAGATTCATTATGTAAAGACTAACAGGAATCTTGGTTTCTCATGCAAATGTTCAACTAGGAACTGATCACTATGGTTATGATCTTCCATTTAAACAGAGAATCCTGTGTTTTATTCATTTTGTTTCTAAGTATTTAATCTACTTCTGATTACCTAAAACTTTCTAATACAATCTATATTTATGATTTACTCTAGAGAAACTCTTGTACTTGTGCAACAAGAACTGGAAACAAGAAATATTCATACAGCACATCTGTTAAAAACAAAACAAAATTAAAAACACCAACATCTAAAGGCCCATGAACTATGGGAAGTTAACACAGTATTATAAAGCAATGAGATTAATGAACCACAGTCACACACTAGTATTCTTAAGTTCAAAAGAAAACTAAAGGGCCACATTGTTTGCAGATACAAATATGTGATTAAACTACTTTTTTAAAAAAAGCAAGAGAGAGCCGGGCGCGGTGGCTCAAGCCTGTAATCCCAGCACTTAGGGAGGCTGAGACAGGAGAATCGCGAGTTCAAAGCCAGCTTCAGCAATGGCGAGGCGCTAAGCAACTCAGTGAGACCCTGTCTCTACATAAAATACAAAATAGGGCTGGGGATGTGGCTCAGTGGTCCAGTGCCCCTGAGTTCAATCCCCAGTACCAAAAAAAAAAAAAAAAAAAAAAGCAAGAGAATGATAAACTGAAAATTCACTAAAGTACAATGTTTACTTCAGTAAAAGGAGGCAGGGTTACAGGCTAGATAGAAACTCAGAAGGAGATGCAAGTTTTGGTAATGTTCCAGTTCTTGGTTTAAGGGGAGGAATCATGCACTTTTGGTACATCTTTTTATTCTATGTCGTATTATGTATTTTTTTGTGATATTACATATGCTTTGGTTACTTAATTTTTAAGAAATATCTGACATACAATAAACTACAGAATGTAAAAGGTGATGTTTTGACATATGCATACACGGTACAGGAAATCGCAACCATCAAGATAATAAATCCATTAATCTCCCAATTTTCCTCCTGTACATTTGTTTTAAACACATTTTTAAACAAAAAGCCCAAAACAACAACAAAAACCCTTTAAAAAACCTGTTTGGGAAATTTAAATGTGTACACTCTACAAAATATTTTCACTAAAGCTCTGGAAACTATATGTTAATTTTCCAAGTGCCCTAAAACTGGTGACATAATTATTACATAACTAAATCTTAAAAGTTTATGGTATTTTCATGCCTGTATTTCCAGTGACTCGGGAGGCTTAGGCATAAGAACTTTAAGTTCCAGGCCAGCCTGAGCAACGTAGCAAGACCCTGTCTCAAAATAGAAAATACACACACAAGGTTGGCAATGTAGTTCCGTGGTAGTGTCCCTGGGTTCAAATCCCCGTACAGGATGAAAACACACGCACACACACAGTTTATACTATTTTACATTTTAAAAAATCAAATTCCGAATTTGGTGTCAATAGGAATTTAATCCCGTTTTTCTTCTTGGAAAAGCAAAACCATTAAGGCTGCAGTTTCTATCGCTAAACAACTTAATATACATTGCCTGTATGTGACCCCAAGGTCCCAGCTTCCTCACGCCGATAAACAACTTTGTAGTTGTGAAGGTAAGTTAACAGCGTTTTAACTGCGTGGTCAGCAGAGTATTTCAAAATAAAGTTAAAATGATGAGAAACACAATATTCTTCGTTACTCATTTACCGCAACTACACTTAAAAACTTGAAATATACTATTTCAAAAAAAACAAAAAGAAAACTCAGAATTCTAAGCAATCCAAACAGGACCAGGGAAAAGAAAGATGAACTTCCGAACCCCTCGGCAGTCAGAAGGGATTTTGACACGCTCCAGTTTAACCCCTTCACAGGTCTGAAAACACGGCAGGTGGAAAAACATTCCAAAGGGGACCTCAGACGGAGACGCGGGCGGGGCGCAACGGAGGACGCCCGGGGTCCCTGACCCCCACCCGCCAACTGCTCGGAATGGGGTCAGGGCAGTTGGCGTCCGCGCCTCCGCGGCCCGCAAGGAGTAGGGTCCTGGACCCTGGCGCGCCCACCCACAGGAAGCCAGCCAAGGACCGCGAGCGCCCACCGCGCCCCAGCCCGGGCCCGGCCCCTGGCTAACGCGGAGCCCGAGCCAGAGAACGCGCGGCGACGACGGGCCCACCACCTGCTGCGCCCGCCAGTAGCCCTCCGCTTCCGGCTCGCCCGCGCCGGGAGGGGGCGGGGGCTGACCTCGCTTCGCCTCAGCCCGGCGGGGGAAGGGAGCGGGCGGGGGAGGGGCAGCACCGGGCCACTGGTCCGCCGGCCAGCTCCTCACCTGGCGGCGGCTCTCTCCGCCTGACGCGCTGCCCGCCGCCGCCGGTCGCCGCCGGTGAATGGGGACAGGTGAGGCCGCCGAACCCCTGCTCGCTCCCGCCCCGCAGCCTCCGGCCCCTCCGTCCGCTGTTTATTAAACTTTTGTTTGGTTGTTCGGCCTATGACGTGACCGCCGAGGAGAGCCCCAGGATTGGCCAGTGTCGGGCGCTGACGCGGCATCCCCCGCCCGCAGCTTAATTATTACCGGCTCTGGCGGAGCTGCGAGCCGAAGGAAGCGGGGAGGGGTGGGGCTAAATCTCGGAGCACGCATCCATTGGTCGGAGCCGAGATGAGGGGCGGGGCGGGACGAGGTGAGACGCTCCTCCTCCCTCCCCACCTCCACTGTCCTTCCTTTGCGCTATTTGGGGTCCTCTTCGTCTGTGTTTCTCGCCCTTTTGCTCCAGAGTGCGGACAGTTATGGGGGTTCTGCAGCTACTTAAAAGGGTCCAGCAATGTAGGTTAGGTACCTCTGGTACCTCAGAGCGAGGGTTTTGTTCCTGTCTCGTACTGAAGCGCCAGGAAGAGTCGTGATCCACCCGCCAGTCGTCCAAGAAGAAATCCTGAGCTTCCACTCCCCACATGCTACCAAGTGCCCCTGTCTTTGCTAGTCCAAAGTCCGAGTTCTGTACGCGTACTCGGAGGCAAACCTCTGCCCTGTCCTGACCCAGGACTTGGAAAGAGAAGCGATTAGAAGCGTGCGTGCACACATGTGTAACACACACTTTTACGGCTGCACAGCCTCCCACAAGCACCTTATGATCCCAGCCTTTTCCTAAAGCATGGGTTCCGGGTCCCAGGCCGTGCTGCTGCTCTGGTGCTAGGGGTGATAAGAAGAGTGGCTCCTCCGAAGTTTCTGAGACTTTGTTCGCACTCCATGCGATACAATCAGGAAGTACAAGATACTTAGTTCGAGGTCTTTTAATCCAGCGTGAAAGGATTCGAATACAATTCACAGGTAGGAGGCCGGCCTTTATTTTACCTTTTGATATTTTTTAGTCATGGAGTTTTTGCGTCAATACTAATTTTTTACGTCTTATTAAAGCCCGGCGAGGTGGCGCACGCCTATAATCCCAGCGACTCAGGGATTTCAAGTGAGGCAGGAGGATCTTAAGTTCAAGGCGGAGCCTCAGCGACTCAGTGAGGCCCTCATGAATTTAGCGAGATCCTATCTCAAAAATAGAAAGGGGCCAGGATGGTAGAGAGCCCCTGGGTTAAATCCCCAGTACCACAATAAAATAAAATGTCTATCTTGATTACCGAACTTTTTAGTGAACCTTGTATTTTATGCCTGAAGTATTTCACTGGTTTCTCAGTAGTAGGGGCTCAATTTGAGGGGTAAGATTTTGACATTGCTGACCGTGTAGTGGTTAGGCTTCTTGCCCTAGGCCTTTAGGACAAGAAGCCATCTATTGTGGAAGCGGAGGTGGATTCAGACAGACCCTCAGGGAGTAGCTGATACCAGTTTCTGATAGGAAGAGTGTAGTGTAGAAGCTTGCTGGGAAAGATGGAAATTCCTGCTAAAGAGGCCCCAAGATGCAATGTTGGGTTTGAAAAACACAGCCTGTAATTTTGTGAGGTGACAAACAGGTGCTTCAAGGGCTTAGTAAAAGTGTGAAACATCTGAAGCTAAACCTAATGCAAGAAATGGGAGCAGGACTCTGGAGTGTGCTTGCCCAGGGCCTATAGATATTCAAAGTTTGTTTTTTTTTTTTTTTAATTTTTTTTTTAGTTGTTGATGAACACAATGTCTTTATTTTATTGCTTTATATGTGGTGCTGAGGATCGAACCCAGGGCCTCACGCATGCGAGGCAAGCGCTCTACCACTGAGCCACAATCCCAGCTCAAAGTGTTTTTAAGAAGCATTCAAATTCTATTTAAAGTATGCACATGCAAACAATGTGCTAACCCAACAAAAGATTTTGCCTAAGGATACCATCTCTGATAATGGAGACAAGATTATAATGGAGACTTGAGGTTGTTTTAGGTTCAGTTATGACAGATCTGAAAAACCAAATTGAAACCTGGCATGGTGGTGCATGCCTGTAATCCCAACGGCTCAGGAGGCTGAAGCAGGAGGATTGCAAGTTCAAAGCCAGCTTCAGCAATTTAGCAAGGCCCTAAGCAACTCAGTGAGACCCTGTCTCCAAATACAATACAAAAAAAGGGCTGCGGATTCGGCTCAGTGGTTGAGTGCCCCTGGCTTCAATCTCTGGTACCAAAAACGAAAAACAAAAAACCTGAATTGAGTAGTTGACTTACTGGGAATCAGCTTAATGGCTATTATAGAACTGAGAAGGGAAAAAAGTGGTGGATTATAACAATTTGGTAGATACTGCTTGACAGTAAGAATGATTTTGTAGCTAGGGGTTCATTCACTGGTTTCTGGTCATTGGGTAATAGAACTGTATGAAAAAAAATTAGTTTTCTCTGAGGTTCAAATTCTTGCTCAGACACATTTGCGTCAGACTCAGTGACATTGAACAATAACATAACCTCCCAGATCTCATTTTTTTCTACAAATTTGGGAAATGTCAGTGAACAAAACAAAGACTCCTGCCTTACAGGGGTTTAATTTTTAATGGAAGGGCTCCAAAAATAAACTTAATATAAGATTTATATATATGTTGTTCATTAGAAAGTGGTAAGTGGCCCTGAGAAAAGAAAAACTAGAGCATGGTAAAGCATGGTGGGGAAGGGGGAGATTACAGTGTTAGGGTAGTCAGGGCAGGCCTCATTGGGAAGGAGTTTGAGCAGAATCATAAGAGGTGAGGGTCATGTGAGGAACATTCCTTACTGAATTGTTAGAGCACACCCAAGCAGAGAACAGCAAGAAAGCTCGTATTACTATAGCCAAGTGAGCCCTGGAGAATAGGGAAGGAAGGTAGCAAGGTAAGGGAGGACCAGATTGATTATTCAGGGCCTTGTGGGCCATTTTGTATACTATGGCTCTTAACTATGAATGAAGCAAGAGCCATTGTGATAGTCTGACTTAGGTTGTATTTATTTATTTATTTTTAAATATTTTTTAGTTGTAGATGGACACAATATCTTTATATTATTTATTTTTATGTGGTGCTGAGGATCGAACCCAGTGACTCATGCATGTGAGGCAAGCGCTCTACCACTGAGCTATAGCTCCAGCCCTGACTTAGGTTTTAAAAGATCATTCTGGATGCCATGTTGAGAGCAGACCAAAGAACAATAAGTTTAGAAGCAGGAACCTCTGTTAGGAGGGTTCTGTCTGAATCCAGGTGAGAGATGATGGTGGATTAGACCAGAGTAACAATGAAGGAGGCACTGAGAAGTGGATGTTTTTTCTTTCTTTCCCCTTCCCTATCTATCTATCTTTTTTAAAAATATTGTTTTAGTTATAGATGGACACAATATCTTTGTTTTGTTTATTTATATTTATGTGGTGCTTAGGATCGAACCCCAGTACCTCACATGTGCGAGTCAAGCGCTCTGCCACTGAGCCAAACCCCAGCCCTGTCTATCTTTATCTATATACATCCCTCAACCCTTGTGCTGGGGATCAATCCTGGGGCTTTGCACATTACTAGTCAAGCACCTATATTCCTAACCCAAATTCATGAGAGTCAACAGAATTTCCTGATAGATGGGATGATACATGAGATATGGGGTGGAAGAGAGATGAATCAAGGTCATAATAAGGGATTTGGGCTTGAGCAACTGAGAAGTGGGATAAGAGGGAGATCAAAAGATTATTTTTGCACATGTCGAATTGGAGGTTATAGCACAGCCAAGTGGAAATGTCAGGTTGATTGTTGGATGTGTGAGACTAGGGTTCAGAGCAGAGGTCTGCTGGAGATAAAAACTCCAGAGTCATTATAACATAGGTGGTACTTAAAGCCAATAGAATGATCAGGAAGTGTGCATAGAGAAAAGCAAGGATAGAGCCCTGGGGGCTCTGAAGTTGAAAGTTCATACAGAAGTGCAGGAAATAACAAAGGAGGAAACTGAGAGGTAGGAGGAAAACGACAGAGTAGGGTGAACTGAAAGCAAATGGAAAGTGTGTGAAGTGATCAAAGTGTCAGAAGCTTCTAATTTAAGTACAATGAGGACTAAGCCTTCAGTTGCTTTTAGTAAGGTGGAGGTCACCTTGGGGAGTGAAATTTAGGGAGAAGGCAAAAGGCTGATTGGAGTAGTAATAATACTGTCCCATTAGGAACATTGTTGGGGTTTAATATGATAATATATGTGAAAGCTCTTCCTTACTAGCAAGGATGTGAGCAAATTCTTATGGATGTTATTTTAAAATGTATTTTTGTTCTGATTTTTGTCTGGCTTAATATTGTATTAACTCTGACACTTAATACAATTAGGTATTCATATATGTTATGAATTTGCAGAAATTGGGTCTACATAACCTTTACTACTTTTCTTCATTCCACATCCATCCAAGAGATTATGACAGTTCATAGACCACTACCACTTACAAGCTTTGTGGTCTTCGGAAAATCAAGCAAAATAGGAACATAAGGGGCTAAGGTTGCAGCTCAGTGGTAGAGCGCTTACCTCGAATGCGTGAGGCACTGGGTTCGATCCTCAGCACCACATAAAAATAAATAAAATAAAGATATTGCGTCCATCTAAAACAAAAAAAATATATACATAAAAATTTTTAAAAAAAATAGGAACATAAGTCTACCTCAGAGGGTTTTTAGGAGAATTAAAAGGACTATATTTATATTCATCCAGTGAATGTTCCATACCATCTTTCTGCCAGTTGTAAGTATCAGGATACGGCAGTAAGAGCCCACCTCTCCTTGTTTACACAGGGAAGAGAGGGAGCAAAAACAATTAATGGTATACATATAGAGCCTACCTGGCCATATACATAAATAATACAGCACCAGGTACATAATAAATGCTCAATAAATCATAGCTCATTTGCATTGTTATCCTCTCTCTAGAGTTCCAGACTAGGTTATTTACTGTGTGTTCATCACAGCTACTTTATATGTACAAGTCTTATTTTTTCCATCTCTGCTTCCTGTAGTTCCAATTTGTGCTAATGGTGACATCATGATTCCAGTTATTAAAGCTAGAAACTCATCTTTAAAATGTATTTTTAAGCCGGGCACAGTGGCGCAAGCCTGTAATCCCAGCACTTAGGGAGGCTGAGACAGGAGAATCGCAAGTTCAAAGCCAGCCTCAGCAACGGCGAGGCGCTAAGCAACTCAGTGAGACCCTGTCTCTACATAAAACACAAAATAGGGCTGGGGATGTGGCTCAATGGTCGAGTGCCCCTGAGTTCAATCTCCAGTACCAAATATATATATATATATATATATATATATATATATATATATATACATATATATATATATATATACACACACATACATATTTTTTAAACTGTTTTACCAAGATTTAACACATATGTCATATAATTCACCCACTTAAAGAATATAATTCAATGGTTTTTACTATGTTCATAGTTGCAAAAATATTCATAGTTGTACAAATATGCCACAATCAATTTTGGAATGTTTTATCACCCCAAAGAGAAATTCTATACCTATTATTAGCAGTCCTAGGCAACCAGTAAGCATTGCATAAATAGTGGAATTATAATACGCAGACTGACTGCCTTCACCTAACCATGTTTTCAAGGTTCATCCATGTAATAGCATCTGTCAGTGCTATATTCTTTTTTATTGCAAAAATATTTCATCATACTGATATACCACATTTTTTTATCCGTTCATCAATGTTGAGTTGTTGTCCACTTTTTGCCTACTATGAGTAGTGCTGCTATGAATATTTGTATCCAGGTTTTTGTGGAATCACATATTTTCATTTCTCTTGAGTAGAATTGCTGAGGTCATACAGTAAGTCTCCATTTAAACATTTGAGGAACTGCCAGGCTATTTTCTTTTCTTTTTTAATTTTTTTTTTTTTTAGTTGTTGATGGACTTTTATTTTTTTGCATTTATTTATATGTGGTGCTGAGGCTCGAACCCAGTGCCTCACACGTGCTAGGCAAGCACTGTACCACTGAGCCACAACCCCAGCCTCCAGGCTATTTTCTTTAGGGACTCTACCATTTTGCGCTCCCCCTAGCTATAAGGGTTCCAATATCCCCAAATCCTTGCCAACACTTATTATAATCTTTCTTCTTTGTTATAGCCACCTCAGTGAGTATGAAGTGGAATATCTCTGTGGATTTGCTTTGCCTTTCCCTAATGGCTGATGGTATTGAATATCTCTTCATGTGCTTATTTCTCACTCCCACCCACCCAGTAACTCAGAGGCACTCTACCACTGAGCTTCATTCCCATCCATCCCTTTTTGGGTTTTTTGTTTTGTTTTTTGGTACTGGAGATTGAACTCAGGGGCACTGGACCACTGAGCCACATCCCCAGCCCTATTTTGTGTTTTTTATGTATAGACAGGGTCTCACTGAGTTGCTTAGCACCTCGCCGTTGCTGAGGCTGGCTTTGAACTTGCGATTCTCCTGTCTCAGCCTCCCTAAATGCTGGGATTACAGGCTTGCGCTACTGTGCCCCATTCCTTTTTGGGTTTTGGTGGTTGTTTTTTTGTTTTTGTTTTGTTTTGTTTTGTTTTTTTCTGTACCAAGAATTGAACTCAGGGGTGCTTAAGTGTTAAGCCACATCCCTGACCCTTTTTTAACAATTTTATTTTGAGAAAGGGTCTCCCTAAGTTGCTGAGGCTGGCTTTGAACTTGCAGTCCTCCTGCCTCAGCCTCTTGAGCTGATAGGATTCCAGGTGTGCACCAATGCACCTGGCTGCCTTTTTGTTTTGTTTTCTGAGACAGTCTCTCTAAGTTTCCCAGGCTGGCCTCCAACTTGTCTTCCTGCCTCATCCTCCAAAGTAGCTGGGATTATGGTTGTGTGCCACTGTGCCTAGCAGGACCCCTTACACTCTTAAAAATTATTGAGAACCAAAAAAGAAGAAAAAAAGCCTTTTGTTTATAGGGTTTATGTCTGTCAATATTTACTTTATTAGAAATTAAAGTGAAACATTTAAAAATACTAATTCCTGTAAAAATAACAATAATGAACTTATTAGATGCTAACATAAGGAACATTTTAAAAATGAAAAATAACTATAGTTTTCCAGACTATGTTACGTGGTATTGTGTTACACTTTTTGCATCTCTTCAATATTGGTTTAACCCAAGACAGCTTTATTCTCATATATGCTTCTGCAAGTTTTTACTTTTACTTATGTAGTTATTTGAGATGGACTGTGTATTGCCCAGACTGATCTTGCTATGCTACCTAGACTGGGCTCAAACAATCCTCCTCCCAAGTGACTGGGGCTATAGGCATGTGCCATTGTACCCACCTGTCTTCTACATTCAGTTTGTTGTAATATCACACATCAAATAGCCTGTGGAAACTTCATTGTATACTCTTGAGAGTATTACAGTAAAAAGGGCAAATAATGACAATGTTATAATGAAAAAAGTTTTTTGTTTGTTTGTTTGGTGCTGAAGATTGAATCCAGGGTGCTTTACCACTGAGCTACATTCCCAGCCCTTCTATTTTTACATCTGAGACAGTGTCTTGCTAAATTGCCAAGGCTGGCCTCTAACTTGCGATCCTCCTGCCTCAGCTTCCTGAGTAGATGGGATTATAAGTGTGTATCACCACACCTGGCATGAAAATAACTTTTGATGTTTCAGATCACCTCAGTGAGTCTCAAGGACCCCTAAGGGTTCATGTCCCACACTTTGAGAACCATTGTGTTGACATAGTGTCTTAAAATATTAAAAGGATACTACAGTTAAAGTATGTGCTCAGGCAAGCAGCTCCCTCAACTCCTGGATATGCTTCTGCTCATCTCCTACAATTCATTGCACTCAGGATATTGGTCCTTTTTATCACCTCATCCTTGTGCATGTACTCTCTCTTTATCCCTACTAAATTCCTACTTATCTCTTAAAATCCAGCATACATGCATGCTCCTTGGTGAAGGCTTTTTTAACACCTATAGGCAAAATTAGGGCTCCTCTCTTCTGAATTTTCACACACTTTATTTTTCTTTCTACAATAGCATTTACCATGTTAAATTGAAATTTGTCAGTCTACATGTTTGCTTTTTCCCTAGTTAGACCATAAATTTGGTTTTGTAAAGTTAGATTATTTTCATTTAGGTATGAAATATGGGTGTAAATTGATCCATTTCCAAGTCTCTAACCAATTATTCTAATAATGTATCGATCTTCTGCTTTCCCATGGTTTGTATGAAGCCTCTTTTACCATGTGTTAACTTGTAGACATAATGGATTCCGGATCGAAGCCTTTCCACTAGTGTGTTTTCACTCAAGATCCATGACATTATAATCACATCACTTTATACCATTCTACCATTCATTACTCTTCTTTTTCTGTGTTTTATTTGAAGTTCTGATCTCCTTATGCCTCCAGGTTAACTTTAGAATAATTTTTTCATTTTCTAAGAAATGTCCTGCCAAGATACTCATTGTGATTGCATTTACTGAAATGATTTGGGGAAGCAGGGAGAAATATTTACATCTTCACAGTATTTGAATAGCCCACTAAGAAATCTGCTGTCTTCTTTTTACTGTTTATTCAGTTAAAAAATTTCTCAAGCATTTTGGTTCCTTAATTTAATATAATAGTGAAATATTAAAGGAAGACACTTGAGGTGACAGTTGAGCTGTGATGGCTATTGATCTGGGCCTCTCTATGTGGTCTTGCACATCATGGAGCTTTTGGACATATAAGATGATTGGGCTTAATCTTTCTTGGATGTCATATAATGCCACTTCTACCACATTCTATTGTCATTCTGTCGTATTTCTTATTAATAATTCACTTATATTATGCTTTCATGATACTGTAGATAAATTTCATTTTTTGTTTTATTTTCAAACTGATTGTTGATAATATATTATATTTATTTTATACCTAATCATTTAGCTGACCTTTTATTTACTTACTTGTGTGTATGTATGTGTGTGTGTGTGTGTGTATATGTTGTGCTAAGGATAGAACTCCAGGCCTCATGTATGGAGAACACACACTCTAACACTGAGCTACACCTCAGACCTGGGCTTTTCAAAATATGTAAAATAGCCTGCAATCCCAGCCACTCAGGAGGTTGAGGCAGGAAGATTGTGAGTTAAAGGCAGCATCAGCAACTTAGTCAGATTCTGTCTCAAAAAGAAAAAACAAACTGTTGAGAGGAGGTAGCTTGGTGGTAGAGTGACCCTGGGTTCAATCCCCAATACCCCGCCACACACAAACACACAAAAGGGCCTGGTGTGGTGGTGCATGCTTGTAATCCCAGTGGCTCAAGGGGCTGAGGCAGGAGGATCCCAAGTTCGAGGCCAGCCTTAGCAACTAAGGGAGGCCCTAAGCAACTTAGTGAGATCCCGTTTCAAAATAAAAAAATAAAAAGGGCTAGAATGTGGCTGAGTGGTTAAGTTCCCCTGGATTCAATCTCTAGTACCAAAACAACAACAACAACAAGATGTTAATAATGAGGGAAGCTGAGAGCTCTGTATAATCTTCATAATTTTTCTATAAATCTAAATTTATTCTAAAAAAATTTAAAATAAATATAAACTATTCTAAAATAAAAATGTTCCTCAAGACAGCATTTCTTTTACCTATTTACTCTAGTGACACCTCAGATGTCCCTCCAAACCTATTTCTTCTCCAGTGAGCTTGCATCAATGACCTACCTTGGCTAGGCTTAGGCCAATAGACTCTACCTACAGTCAGCCATTGTTAAGGTGTATCCTTTTCAGTAAGCAAGATGGATAGATGCCCATCTGTTGCTGGGAACCCAACATAGATAAGCAAAAGACAGGGTTTGTTTTTTTTTAAAACCTTTATTTGTTTATTTATTTATTTATTTTGTTTGTGGTGCTAAGGATCGAACCCAGTGCTTCCCGTGTGCAAGGCAAGCACTCTACCACTGAGCCACGACCCCAGCCCCGAGACAGAGTTTTTAGATCAGCCCTTCAGATGTACTTTTTAGTTTTTCCCAACAAATTCTATGTCGTGACAGGTTGACCCAAATGGACTTCCTCACTGAGAAATCTTGTCCTTTGGCCTCTAGTGTGCTTTGTCCATGGGAAACATGATCAGAAGGTGGAAGGAGAGGAAGAGTGTGAGACTGGGGGTCTTTATTCTTGGTTCTAGCCCTGCTGGGTCACAGAAGGTTGGTGACGTTCTTATACCAAAGCCATAGCTTCTGTCAGTGGCACTTTTAATCCAGCTGCTCTCCCCAGCTTTTAGTAAGAGCTACCTCCCTTCATTCCTTATCAGTCCAGAGCACAGCCTTCACTTAGCACTATGTGGGTAGAATTTATCGGTAGTGCCTACCAACCCTCCCAGTGCCTTGGGTACCAGGCAGATAATGTACTTGCCCCATGGGCCCTCAATAAATATTTGTTAAGTGAATGAGTCAGTCCGTGGATTGCAAAGTGTTCAAGTTACAGGAGATCCTTGTGACAGTGAACCTAGGTGACAGTGCCCTGGCTACAACGAGGAGAGAGGTCTAAAAGACATTTTAATAGTCTTCCTGGGTGTCCCACTTGCATTTAAAGGGCTGTAGAAGAGAGGGATATTAGATATCTCACCACACTTCCCCTGGGCTTCCCTGGTGGCTGCCTCATTTCCTTCTCAGCATTCCTACGGTCTTCAACCAATCAAGAAACTATATTTCTGAACCTTTAAATATCTTCATTCAGCAGCCAAAAGTATGTTCGTCTATTTCATATGGAAAGCAATTATTTCGTGCTTGTCAGTCAGTCCTCTTTTCCTTGCCATGGAGATAGATGAGGGAAATGAAGGCAGGAAGGATGTCAGCAGACCCCTAAGGAGGAGGGTCTGCTCCAGAGACTGATGTTGAAAGGTTCATTAGCTGTAGTCTGGCCTGGTGCCTCACATGGGAACATTTCACTCCCTCAAGCTATTGTTAATAAGAGATCTATGGAAACCTGTGCCCCAACAGGAGATGATTTTCCTGTTTGTGCTATGGGCAAAGGGGAGGGGACACTGAGTCTCACCCCACACGTATTTTTGTGTGTGTGCTTTCTTTATAATATTTTTATTTGTTCTAATTAGTTATACATGACAGTAGAATGCATTTTGACACATCATACATAAATGGAGTATAACTTCTCATTCTTCTGGTTGTACATCCCGCATGTATTTGAAGTGAGTTAACATAAAGCCACCTTGGAAGGGGACTGCATAGGATCTCAAAGGCAAATAGCAACCAATGCTACCCAATCAGACTAACCACCTGCAGCATGCAGGGATCAGTTGGGGATTAGAGAATGGTTCTCAGACTGGTGTGTATCTGAATCCCCTGGAGAGGTGACATGACTTAGCTAGACTCAGCCTCATTCAAATAGAAGAGGACCAGGGCCTCTGTTTTGACCACATTCTCCAAATGGTCTTATTCCAACCTAAGTTTGAGAACCACTGGATTAGGGCCTTGCTATACAAAGTGTGGGCTGCAAACAGGCACCATCAGTATGATCAGATCACTTGTTGGAAATGCAATGTCTTCAAGCCAACAGGACCTGCTGGATCAAGATAGTCATTTTAACAAGCCCCCCTCACCCCTGGGATTTTTATGCACTTAACAGTTTGAGGAGCAAGAAGGTTGGATCTGGGCAGTGGGCGGGCTCCCAAAACAAGGCTTCAGGCCCAAAGAAGAGATTTTAGCTGATCAGAGTCATCATCTGCACTGACAAGGACACAGGAGAGTCCAGTGAGGAGTTCCCTGGTGAGGAGAAGGAGTGGTCTGTTATTCAAGAAGGTGAATTCTGGGACGGCAAATAAATCCTGGGGAGCTACACAGGCCCTGACCACAGTTAGAGGCAGCTACACTAAGCACCATGCACTCAGGTCTGCTGGAACTCTCACAAGCTATCTATATGCTTTGCCCAAGGCTTCCTTCCCCAGCCAATGACTGTCTGAATCCTGACTCCTCAAATTGTGTTCTTTCTTAGCCCCCAAATCAACCTTCAGATACAATGACAAAACTTAGCTTCTCTATTTTTGCTGGCTCTGGTGTCCAGCTTGTACTCCCTGGTAATTGCTCTAGAAAACTCCTGGAGAGAGCTTGCACCTACTGGGGTCCCACCCTAACACTGGTTTCTGGATCTAAGTTGTGGGAGTCGAGGGTAGAGAGTGTACTGAAAGCCCCAGGTGGTGCTGATAGGCCGCCTCCAGTTCATGACTCCATTTTCTGCATTCCGGTAACCAGCCTCCTCCCTTATCCTTCAGAGGGAAGGAGTAAGGTCTCTATTGCTACTTAAAGCAGGTCACTGCACTATCCCTGAGGTACCACTGTATCCTGCCCACACCTTGATAAAAAGTCCCTTTATAAATATAAATCTTCCTCATATTGTCCTTATTTGGGTACACATCTGTTGAGATCCTAATTGATAAACCAGGGAATGGTCATATCCTTAGGGGGAGGTGTTACCCCAACCCACAATGGTACTGCCAAGATAAGCTCACCAGAATCTAGGAGTTCAGCCTCTAACTACAATACGCACTCTAAGGAGATCATTCCTTCATAGAGATATAGATGTCAGCAAAACTTCCTAGCAATGGGCAAGACCCAACCAGCAACCAAATACCTGAAAGGAAGGGAGTCGCCCATCAAGACAGATTTAAGCAAAAGCTAAAGGCCCATTTGTCTGCAGAGTGCAGCAAGATTCTTTCCCGCATGGATGGGAAGCAAGGGTTCAGTGACCCAGACAGTTCCTTGCAGCTCTGGGGCTGTGAGTCTGCAAATAGCCACTTGCTCCTCCTACGCCCTCCTCACATCTTTCCAGAATCCCAGCTGCTAGCTGGTGGTAAATGTGTTGATTGGGAAGGAGAAAAGGTTATGAAAGAGGAAAGACTGCCTCATCTTTACCTCTTCACCCAGCTGATTGTAACTGGCTCTGAGGGAGTGGGAATAGAACATATAGAAGTTACCAACTCAGAGGTTCAGAAGTGGCAGCATGCAGATTTCCTAGTGGGGATGTAGGCTGGAACGTAGATCCCCAAATCCTGGGTGATGGAGCAGACAACACATTGGAGATCTGCCCAGGAGGTGAAAATCCCAGCATTGGGCCCTAAGAAATCTGGCAGTCACCAGGCAAAACTCTTCAGGGTGAAAGACCACAGGGAACTGTCATGTTCTGGCCAAAGGGGCCTGGGCAGCCTGGGAGGGTGGGAAATGAGAGCAGGCCAGGTTTCAGGCAACATGGGTTCTCCAGGTTGGTCCCTGGGGTCTTGGCAGTTGTGTGGATGAATTGCTACTGAGAAAACTTGAGGAGGGGAGCATGTGGCCTGAGCCAGAGGCTTTACTCTAAGCCCCCTGAATAGAGAAACCAAGACCATTCCGTGTTCATTCCTTATTGATCCCTTGCTCCTAGGAGCACTGTGCTCCCTGCTAGGTATGTAGTAATGAACTAGAGCAGCAGGTCTCCACCCTCCAGTGGAGCTCAAAGTTTTCCTCCCTGCTTCTGCCAGGACTGACTCAGCAACCAAGGTGTGGCTGAGTCAGCAGGCAAGAGGTTTGAGTGGCCTGAATCTAAAGAGCTGGGGCTGGCAAGGGGCCAGCTAAGAGTGAGGAGTGACCAAGTGCAGCGAGCAATTGCTGGCCCCAAGGCAAAGCCCTCAGGCTGGATCCCTGGAAGTTTGAATGCTGCAGAGTTGCAGCTGGGTGTTTGAGAGACAATTAATTAGTGGCATCTCTGACCCAAATGCCTCTGATTCCGGTTCATTAGTCACTCTCATACATGAGGAAATGGATTCATGAAAAACATACAAAGTCAAATAATACATTATTTTGGTTTGAATGTCCTCTCCTCAAGGAGCTCAGGGTGCTTTGTTCTCTTATCACTCTGGATTGTGAATGTTCATTATTTGTCTATCTTTCTCTCCAGACTCTCCCACAGAATGCCACAGAGTCTAGTGACTTCGTGTGCAGCACATGATAGGGACTTGGTAAGTGTTCAGTGAAAAAGTGCATGAAGACTGAACTAAACCATTACAGAAACTAGGAGCTAAAAGGGCAGAATGAAATGTGTGAAACTGATCATTTTGAAAGGTGGTAAGTCAAAATGAGAGGATGAGAATAGACTGTATAGGAAGTCTGGTTTCAAGCAAGCAAACAGGAAACAGTCAGAAAACAACTCACAACCTTCCACAGGGCCTTGTGTTGCTGCCAGGTTCAGGGCTCTCTCCTACAACTCATTTTTTTTTTCCGGCTACTACTATGGTTCAAGGCACTGGACTAAGCATTGGGTGCACAGGCTAAGAGAAATAATTTGGACATCTTATAGGGGTGCACATGTACCAGGGAACTTGGCCCATGAGCACATGTGCACGTGTGTACACACGCTCACACACACACACAGCCCTAGTGCAGCAGAAGCAGAAGCAGTGAAGTGTCGGGTGTGGGGGACTTTCATTTGAAGGCCATAGTGTGACCTGCCAGAGGTAGTCAGGCCCTTTAGAGCAGCCAGAAGGATGTCATCCCCTGATTGACTTGGGCCCACCCTGTGGTCCCCCCTTGAGTTGCCTGCACCTGCTTCCTCGCTCACCTGCAGGCTCTGGGCTTGTCTCCAGACACGACTGCAGAATGCTCCTGGCATGTATGTGCTCTACTTGGCTCCCAGCCTCTCCCATGCTGGCTGATGCTGGCAGCTGACTCGTATTTTACTCACTATCAACTCCACCCTCTCCTGCCCTACTGACTTTGATGCTTGGTGTTTGCCTCCTATGTCTACCATCTCATTAAATATTTATATGCATGCTTCCTCTGTGCAGGCAGTGGGCCGTGTGCAGGGCCTCTACTGGTAAACAAGATGAGTGTCTGTGGTGCTCATTATGAGGGAGGAGGGAGACAATAACCAGCCAATTACACACAGCATGATAAGAGCTAGGATGGCATAAACACCTGTGGCTATCGGGTGGAGTAGGGATTGGAGGTGGGCGAACCAGAAGTCAGCACACTGACTTTGGTTTCCCAAATGTGTCAGAACCTTCATTCTCACTGTTACCTTGGCTTAGCAGATCTTCGTCCTCTGCCCCTTGGTCAAGTTATCTCCTTTATCTTTTAACCCTCAGCATGAAGTTCACCTCCTCAGGAAAGCTTTCCCTGGCCTCTTCACTAATGCAGGGCTTCATGTTCATGTTCTCACAGCACCCTGTAATTTTCTTTCATAGTACCTCTAATTATGTATTTGTTAGTGGGACTGTTTCATTATTGTTTATTATAGCATTTACACTGTGTAGTATTTATACTGTATAATGCATTCAAAAATACAAATTGAATGGATACATGGATGCATGGTTGATTGGATGGATGAATGGATGGATAGATTGGAACTGAGGCAGAGTGAAGGAAGGGACCAATGAAGAGAATGATCCAGTAGTCAGGGCAGGATGAAGATGAGACTTGGTGAATGGGTCAACATCAGTAGAAGAGGGAAAGCTGAGAAGGGGATTAACTGAGACAACATGCTAGATTTGGTCTGTGGTTTCAGGATTTGGCCCGCCTCAGGGGTGAGGCAGAGAAAGGAATGGAAAATGACAACCGAAGTGCTGACTGAGGGGCTGAGGGATGGGAAATAAAAGAGAATGAGTTTGGAGATGTGGGATAAAGAGGGTGACCTGTGGAATTTGAGATATCTGTTGAGGAGGAAATGATGTGGAAATTTCAAATTATTTTGGTGACTATGGTGATTAGGATAACATTACTAGTTGCCCTAAGGAATAAATGCCACAATTTCAGTGACTCCATACAATAGAAGTTTTGGTTTTGTGTCCAAATGATAGTCTAATGCAGGTGCTCTGGGTGAGCATGGCAACATGAGGACATGATGGTTTAGGGTCCCAGATTTTTCATCTTGTGGCTCCACCCATACTACCCATATCATCCATACCATCTCAACCTCAAAGTGCACCTAGCATCTAAAGTCTTTTCCAGACTTTGTGCAGTACAGCCTACATCTCACTATAAATTTAAAATTTGAAACACACTTTTTCAGATTTTCTTGAGTCCAAATTATGAATGCATGCCTCTAGCTTCTGTCATTTAAGTGCTTTCTCCTCAGATTTTGGTTGGGAAACTCCAAGAATCAGCAGCCTCTCAGAGTTTACTCAGATGAGGTAGGCAGCAGCATCCACCACTTCCAGTGTTCAGAGACTTGGAGTGACATTATTTACCTGCAGCTCCAGTAATCAATGTCCGTAATGTTAGTGGCCCAGGATTCTATGTCTTTGTCCACTGGTGGCATTTTGTGGCATAATCCTTGACATTATTCTTTGTTGTGTAGTCTGGTTGTCCTTTCAGAGATTTCTGTGAACTACTTAATACTTTTTTTTTTGGTACCAGGGATTGAACTCAGGGGTACTCAACCACTGAGCCACATCCCCAGCCCTATTTTTGTGTTTTATTTTATCCTGTCTCAGCCTCCCAAAGTGCTGGGATTACAGGTGTACACCACTGCACCCAGCTAACTAATTCCTTCTTAAAATAATATTTTTTTTCCTGCTTAAATTCACCCGAGCTGGTTTTTTTGCTTACAACTAGACACTTGGTCTCATACAGGCCAAAAAATGTATAGATAGTATTTGGATTTACAGGTATAGAGCTTAGAAGATCTGGGCCTTAGAGATTTATGGACACTTGAGAAATGGCAGATGAGATGAAACTCACAAAGGAGAGAAAAGTGGATAATTGTTGAGCTCTATTCCTGGCCAGTGAGGCCTTGCTTGGAGTTTGCTGTTTGGGAAAACCACTCCTATTTCAACAAATTAAGTCACTTGTTTCTTCAAGTTATATTCTCTTTGAGCTGGTATTCTACTGCTGCTTTAATGATGTGACTTTGTCTTCTTAAAGCTGTTCCAGATCATCACAACCTCACCTGTGAACAGTGGTAACATCAGACACATGACATCTGTGACACCCTCTTTACCAATGCCTTCCAACACCAGCAGCTTCTGGTAATCACAACAAGCATTTCTACCCAACAATTATAGTTTTTCCCAATGAACCCAGCCTCAGAGTCCTTTTCAATCCAGTTCTCCAAATAGTCCTAATAAATCCATGAAAGGTAGCTCAGGGGATGTTGCTTAGACATGTTGCCTTAATAAATCATAAGTTAGCTCATGAAGCGTAGCCTGCCTGCTAGATCAGGTCAATAGTTTCCTAGTTTATACAACATTTTTATATACATTATATTATTTGCTTTTCTCAACAGCTTTATGAAATATAGTCATCCCTTGATATCCTCAAGAGATTGGTTTCTGGACCCCTAAAGATACCAAAATCCTCAGATGCTCAATCTCTTATATAAAGTGTTATGGTGTTTGCATGTACCCTATGAACATCTACCTGTATACTTGAAATCATTTTTAGATTAGTTATAATACCTAATATAATATAAGTAGTTGTTGTACTACATTGTTTAGGGAATAATGACAAGGAAAAAAGCCTATATTTCTGACCTGTGATCGGTTGAATCCTTAGATGTGGAACCCATGGATATGGAGGGCTGACTGTAGTTTGTTATAAGTGGTCGAGTGCCCCTGAGTTCAATCTCCAGTACCAAAAAAAACCAAAAAAACAAAAAGTGGTGGATACCTAGATTGGTTTACTCACACCCATTCTAATTGAGAAAAGAGAACAACAAATGGCATTTTCCAGATTCCCTGGTAGTTAGAGCACAAGATATGAATTACTTTCTTTTTTTTTTTTTAATATTTTTTTTAGTTGTTGGTGGACCTTTATTTTTTATTTATATGTGATGCTGAGGATCAAACCCAGTGCCTCATGCATGCTAGGCAAGCGCTCTACCACTGAGCCACCACCCCAGCCCCAATATGAATTACTTTCTGGTAACCAAATGTACTTGCTCATAGTGTTGACATCTGTAGGAGAGAAACATGGTAAAGATTGTGGCATAGGCCATATAGATCTGAAGGCTGCTGGTGACTTCTGATTTAGGAGGTGACTTCCTGGAAGTGACTGGCATGGCAGCTTCCTGCTTCTGAAGCTTCTTGATCATACAGAACCAGAAGGTCCCATGGTTGTACATTTCTGTGTTGTGGTTTGGGAGTCCTGGGAGGCTCCCTCTGGTGTTTGTTTCTTTAGTGCTTCCAATGGTTTTGTGATCTGTCCCTTAATAAATACCTTTCTGTTTATACTACGTAGGGCGGATTCTGTGGTCTGCAACTAAGAACTCTGACCAACACCCCATGCTTCGTACCTCATGTTTGCCTGTACCTTGCTTCTTTCTGGTAAATCACAGGCCTTCAAAGAAACACATTTTGAGCATGAAGTTGAGTTGCTGCCCTCCACCAGGATAGGACTGCCACTGCTCTGGTTCCAGATTAGTGGCTGGCTGTCTTCTTTCTCATATGGAAGCTCAGCCCTGCTGGAGTTATACCAGCCTCCAGTTGGTGATGATTACTGTTCCTAATCTCTCATAGAGGGAAGAAGTGTCCAGTCTGCTCTAGGAAAGATAGTGGAGAGCTATACCTTGAGTACCCCTTTCAATAACCCTGGCCCAGGGGCTGCTGTCTCTGATTCCAAGTCCTATGGTTGGGTATAGTGTGTGTCTGTGTGTATGCATGTTTGTGTGTGTGTAATCTCCAGGGGAATTTATATACATTGAATACTGGGTTTTATCCTTTGTATTAGCCATGTTTCATGTTTGTATTCTGATTCTTTGACATCTTGGGGCCTTGCTGGCTTTGCAGGGTCTGACCTCTGGCTGAGAGTGCAAACTAACGAATCCAAATCCAAAATCTCTGACTTCTTTCTTTACTGGGCTCTTATATTCCCTACCCTAATTACCCTAAGGCCAGGCACCAGACAACTAGGGTCAGCTCCTATCTCTCAGAATCCCCAGAAACTATTTAAACTAGCCAATCATAAGCTATTTACCTTACCTCCTCTGTTCCTTCTTGTGGAAACCACAATAAAAGGTCTTGCCCACATTTTTCCATTTGCTCTTTCTGCTTCTGACTGACGCCAGTGCCTCTCTAAATGTTCCCAGTCGTGTGGCATGGGAACAGATTCTCTTGGGATCTAAGTAAGACAAGCAAGCTATCTTTTCCTGATTTGTTGGCCTTGCTTTTCTAAATAATAATAAAACACCTTTAAAAATACCCCTTTCTTGGTTCATCAGTCCATTTAAAGAATATCTTCTTAGACCTCTTAAATGCTAGGCATTATTTCAGGTATCTGGAGTCCAGTGATGAGCAAAGCAGACATAGGCACTGCCTTTACAAAGTCTAATTAGGGCAGGAAGCAAATAATCACACAAATATAATTAAAAATATGATATTACATGGAAAAATATTGGGTACTATATGAACATAAAATAGCAGGATATAGTTTCTAAACCAAAACCTGAAGCATGATTTGGGTAAGAATAACATGTGCAAAGACCCTAAGACAGGAAAGAAGTTGTTTTGGAGGAGAAAAGAGTTAAAATGAATAAAGTACCAAGAGTAAGAAGTGGGCATCAGGAGGGCTGGGATTGTAGCTCAGTGGTAGAGCGCTTGCCTCGCATTCATGAGTCACTGGGTTTGATCCTCAGCACCACATAAAAATAAATAAATAAAATAAAAAGATGTTGTGTCCTACAACTAAAAAAATACATTAAAAAAAAAAAAGAGTGGGCATCAGGGCTGGGGTTGTGGCTCAGCGGTTTAGTGCTTGCCTTGCATGTGTGGGGTACGAGGTACTGGATTCGATCCTCAGCACTGCATAAAATAAATAAAGGTATTGTATTCATCTACAACTAGAAAAAGAAAAAGAAAAAGAAAAAAAAAAAAAAGAAGTGGCCATAAGATAGTTCTGGAGAGGTCATGAGGACTAGATCCTGAAAAGCTTTAAAAGGGAAATACTAAAAACTTGGGAATTTTTCCTGAAAGTAATGAAAACTGTTGGAAGAGTTTTAAGCAGGAAGTTATATAATCAGATTTACTTAAGAAAAAAACCACTTGGCTGCCATGGATGGATTATAGGAAGGAAAAAAATAGGAGCAGGAGGAGTAGTAGGGAGATAAGTGCAAAGATGCATAGTGCTATGTACAGGAATGGGGACAGGAGGGACCATGGACAAAGGATAAATCTGAAAGTCGTTTGGAATTGGAATCAACAGGACTTGGTAATGGGTTGACTGTGAAGTGCTGGGGAGGGCATCTCAACCTCTGTAGCACAATTTAAACCTGGACCTGCAGAGCCCTTGGCATTGAGCAGAAAAGGACATGAGAAATAGGACTCCAAGTCCAGAAGGCTCCGTTGCCACCAGCTCTATACTTATTAGAGAGACAGGCCCTTGAAGAGCCCTCAGGCCTAGCTCTCGAGCCCCGCTCCTCTTCTAAGGGGTTTCAGTGATGCTGGCAGAGGTAGGAAGGCATTTCTTGATTGGCTTTCGTCAGCCCCTAGGACCTTGGATCTATCTGTCCTCTAAGCTCAACTCTGCTGCTGCTTAACCACAGCAAAACCAAAGGTTCTTCGGGGAGAAGGATCCAGAGGATAATAGGATATGAATGTTTGGCCATAATTTTCTTATTTTTTCCTACTGTTTTTAATGCTCTTTGGATGGTATCATTTACCCTTTTGAGGAATGCAGATAATTTTTTCCATGACTAAGAAAGAGATCTCTCCTCCTCAAGTAATTGTATACACACACACACACATTTAAGAGGAATGGATTATAGCAATGCTATATGGGACAAAAGGGAGAAATTGGGAATATTTTGTTAGTATAAGGTACTTGTGCTTTCCATGAAGCTGTATAGTCTTCTCTTTTTCCTTTCCTTTCCTTTTCTTTCTTTCTTTCTTTTTCTCTTCTCTTTTCTCTCTCTCTCTCTCTCTCTCTCTCTCTTTTCTTTTCTTTCTTTCTTCTCTCTTTTTTTTTTTGTACCAGGGATTGAACACAAGGATGCTTAACCACTGAGCCACATCTCCCGCCCTTTTTGTTTTATTTTGAGATGGGGTCTCACTAAGTTGCAGAGGCCTCACTAAATTGCTGAGGCTGGCCTCTAACTTGATTTTCCTGCCTCAGCCTCCTGAATTGGTGGGATTACAGGTATGTGCTACCATGCCCAACTGCATAGTCTTATTTGAAAGTGAATTTGGACTAGTTGCAAAATGATAGTGTAAACACTAGGGCAATCCTTTTTAACAGTTTTGGAAAGAACTAAGGGCTGGGGCTGGAGCTCAGTGGTAGAGTGCTTGCCTAGCATGTGTGAAGCACTGGGTTTGATCCTCAGCACCACATAAAAATAAATAAAATAAAGATATCATGTTCATCTACAACTAAAGTATTTTTTAAAAAATGAACTAAAGTTTTATGATAAGAAAGAGAAAATGGGATCAAAAAATGTTCAATTTCAAAACAGAAAAGGCAGGGAAGAATGGAGACAAAAATAGTAACAAAGAACAATGGTCAGAAACAGTAACAAATATGGTAAATATTAATTCAATTATGTCAATTTAAACATCAATGTTCCAAATATCCAATTAAATGAGAGTTTGTTAGACTGGATCATAAAACAAGACCCAACTACATGTTGTGCACAGAAAACCCACTTTAAATATGAAAGCATATCTGATTGCTACCACCAATCAGAAGGAAGTAGGAGTTCCTATGTTAATTTCAGATGAAGAGGACTTCAAAGCAGGGAAAGTTAGCGGGGACAAAAGAGGACATAGTAATCCTCTCCAAGAAAACACAGTAATCCTTCATGAGTATGTACCTAACAATGGAGAGTAAAAACACATGAGGCCAAAAATGATAGAACTGTAAGGAGAACTACATGAATCCATTGTTTTGATTGGAGACTTCAACACCCCTCTTCAGAAATGGACAGATTCAGTAGGTAGAAAATCAATAAGGACATAGGTGAACACAATAGCATCATAAATCAACTGGATATACTTGTTATCTACAGACTACCATGGCAGAATATACATTCGTATCAAGCTTCTATGAACATTTGCCAAGATATACCAAATTCTAGGCCACAAAACAAATCTTAAAGCATTTAAAAGAATAGAATTCATACATTTACTCTATGATCACAATGGAATTAAAGTAGAATTCAATAAAAGAATTATAGCTTGAAAGCCCCAAAACACTTGGAGATTAAATAATATAATTTGTGAACCAAAGAGGAAATCTCAAGAGAAATTAAAATGTATTTTGAACTAAATAAAAATTTAACTAAACTTACTAAAATTTGTGTAATATAGTGAAAGCAGTGCTTAGAGGAAATTTTATAGCATTAGATGCATATGTGAAAAAAGAAAAAACAATTAAGGTCAGTAATTTGAGCTTCCACCTTAGGAAACTAGAAAAATCAGAGCAAATTAAGTTCAAAGTAAGCAGAAGGAAAGAAATAATAAAAATTAGAGCATAAATCAATGAAATTAAAAATGGGAAATCAATAGGGAAAATTAACAATCAAAAGTTCATTCTTTGAAAAGATGAGTAAAGCAATAAAACTTCTAGTTAAACTAAGGAAAAAAGAGAGAAGGCAAATTATGAATAATAGAAGTGAAAGAAAGGACACTATTACAGATCCCACAAAACTAATAAAAAATTATTATAAACAACATGGCCAACAGATTTTATAGCCTAGATGAAATGGACAAATTCCTTGAAATATACAATGTGCCAAAACTCACATGAGGAGAAACAATCTGAATAGGTCTATAATCTATTACAATAATTAACAGTTTTACATAACATAAAGCATCAGATCCAGATAGGTTCACTGGTGAATTCTACTAGACATTTAGGAAAGAAGTTATACCAATTCTCTTCAATCTCTTCCCAAAGACAGAAGCAGAGGAAACCACTTCCTAAACTCATTCTGTGAGGTCACTATTGCCCTAATGTCAAAACCAGACAAACACATTACAAGAATCTATAGACCAATGTTTTTTATGAACGTTAATGCAAAAATACTCAACAAAATAAAATCCAATAATGTGTAAAAAGAGCTGGGCGTGCTGGCAGAAGCGTGAAATCCCTGCCACTCAGAGGGGATCAAAAGTTCAAGGCCAGCCTCAGCAATTTAGCAAGGACCTAAGTAATTTAGTGAGAGCTTGTCTCAAAATAAAAAATGAAAAGGACTGGGGATGTAGCTCAGTGGTAAAGAGCCCCTGGGTTCAATCCCTAGTAGCACCACCACCACCACCACCAACAACAAAATTTTAATACCATGAACAAGTGGGCTATCCCCAGGATACGTAAATAAAGTTGAATATTACAAAATCAATTGATGTGTCTGGGTGTGGTGATGTATACCTGTAATCACACCTGAGGCTGAGGCAGATCACAATTTGGAGGCCAGCCTAGGCAACTTGAGACTCAGTTTCAAAATAAAAGTAAAAAGGAGCTAGGGAGGTAGCTCAGTGGCAGATCACTTGCCTAGCATTCTCAAGGACCTGGAGTCAATTCCCAGTAGGGAGGCGGCAGGGGCAGAGGTAATCAATTAATGTAATCCATCACATTAACAAACTAAAGAAGAAAAATCACATGGTCAAATGAATAGATGCCGAAAAACACATGACAAACTTCAATATTCATTCATAATAAAAACATCCAGCCAAGTAGGAATACAGGAGAATTTCTCTAATTTGATAAAGAACATCTACAATAACCCTGCAATTAACATCATATTAATGGTAAGAAACTAGAAACTTTTCTTCTAAGATCAGGGATAAGACATGGAATTCCCTCCCACTACTCCTTTTCAATATAGTACCAGAAGACCTAGCTCATGTAATAAGACTGGAAAAGAAAAGAAAATGTATAGTTATTGGGAATGAAGAAATAAAATTATCTTTGTTTATAGATGACATGACTGTCTATGTGGAAAATCTGAAAGAATCAACAAAATTTCTTCTGGAACTAATAAGCAATTATAGTTGAAGGATACAAGGTTAATACAAAAAACATCAATCACTTTGCTTGTAATCCCAGCACCATGGGAGTCTGAGGCAGGAGGCTCGCCAAGTTTGAGGACAGCCTCAGCAACTTAGTGAGACCCTTAGCAACTTAGCAAGACCCTGTCTCAAAATAAAAAGTAAAAAAAATAAACAGGGCTGTGGGTGTAGCTCAGCTATAAAGTGCCCTGGGTTCAATCCCTAGTACCCCCCCCCAAAAATATGTGTGTGTGTGTGACACATCTTTTTTTTTTGGTACTGAGGATTGAACCCAGGGGTACTCGACCACTGAGCCACACCCCCAGCCCTATTTTGTGTTTTATGTAGAGACAGGGTCTCACTGAGTTGCTTAGTGCCTTGCCGTTGCTGAGGGTGGCTTTGAACTTATGATTCTCCTGTCTCAGCCTCCCAAAGTGCTGGGATTACAGGTGTGAGCCACTGTGCCCGGCTGAGACACACATCTATTAATGTGCATATATATGTGTGTGTGTATATGCACACATAAAGAACTAAATAAATAAGTAATATTATATATATGTTATAAAAAGAACAAAATAAATGGTGAGATATTCCATATTCATGACAGGAAAAATCAATATTGCCCAATATCAGTTCTTCCCAACTTGATCTCTTTTTTCAATAAATCCCAATAAAATTTCCAGCAAATTATTTTCTATTGACAAATCTATTCTAAAATTTATATAAAGAGACAAAAAATCAACACAATATTAAAAGAAAAGGAGCAAAGTAGAGGACTTACATTACCCAACTTTAATACTAATTATAAAACTAACCAATCATGCCAGTGTGGTGTTGGTAAAAGAATAGACAAATAGACCAATGGAACAGAATAGAGCATAGAAATAGACCCACATAAATATAGTCAACTGATCTTTACCAAAGTCAAACAATACAATGGAGCAAAAATATTCTCTCTCTCTCTCTCTCTTTTTTTTTTTTTTTGGTACTGGGGATTGAACTCAGGGGCACTCAACCACTGAGCCACACATCCCCAGCCCTGTTTTGTGTTTTATGTAGAGACAGGGTTTCACTGAGTTGCTTAGCACCTCGCTGTTGCTGAGGCTGGCTTTGAACTTGCAATTCTCCTGTCTCAGCCTCCCAAAGTGCTGGGATTATAGGTGTGCACCACGGCGTCCTGCTAAAAATATTCTTTTCAACAAACTGTGCTGGAAGAACTGGACAGTCACGAGAATAAAAAAAAGAGGTGGGGGTGTAGTTCAGTGGAAGAATACATGCTTCATGCTCTTGACACTGTGGGTCCAATCTCTGGACAAAACCAAACAAAACTAAACAAGAGCATAGACACAGTTTTTGCATCCTTCACAAAAATTAGTTCAAAATATATCATAAACCTAAATACAAAATGCAAAACCCAAACCATAAAACTCCTAGGATAACAGGAGAAAATCTAGGTGAAATTGGGTAGGATAATGACTTTTTAGATATCATCAAAAGCACAATCCATGGAAATATTTGATAAGCTGGACTCTATTAAATCTTTAAAAGTTCTGTTTTGTGAAAGACATCTTTAAGAGAATGAGAAGACAAGTTACAGACTAGGAGAAAACATTTGCACAAGACATATTTGATAAAGGACTGTTTTCCAAAATATATAAAGGATTCTTAAAATTTAACAATAAGAAAATGAAGAGTGTAATTAAAAATTGAACAAAAGACCTGAACAGACGCCTCATGAAAGAGAAATAGGTGGCAAATAAGCATATGAAAAGAATATCAATATCATATATCACTGGAGAATTGCCAGCGAAAACAACAATGAGATACCATTACAAACCTATTAGAATGTCCAAAATCCAAACTACTAACACCACCACTTGCCAGTGAGAATGTGGAACAATAGGAACTCTGATTTGTTGCTAATGGTGATGTAAAATGGTACGGCTACTTTGAAAGAGGATTTGGCAATTTCTTATGTGACTAATGTAGACTTAACATACAACCCAGCAACTGCACTTCTACATATTTGTCCAAACAAGTTAAAAACTATGTCCACACAAAAACTTGCACATGGATATTTATAACAACCTTATTCATTATTGCCAACACTTGAAAGCAACCAAGATATCTTTTAGTAGGTGAATGGATAAATAAACCATGTTACGCCAGGTGTGGTGGCACACGCCTGTAATCCCTGCACTTTGGGAGGCTGAGACTGGAGAATCGTGAGTTCAAAGCCAGCCTCAGCAATGGCGAGGCACTAAGCAACTCAGTGAGACCCTGTCTCTAAATAAAACGCAAAATAGGGCTGGGGATGTGGCTCGGTGGTTGAATGCCCCTGAGTTTAATCCCCAGTACCAAAAACAAACAAACAAAAACATGTTACATTCAACTTGATCCTATTTAGCAATAAAAAGAAATGATTTATCAAGCCATGAAAAGACAAGAAGAAACTTTAAATATTACTGAGTGAAAGAAGTCAATCTGAAGGCTATGATAGATTAGTCACTGACAGGGATTAGAGGGTAGGGAGCAATAAACAGGATGAATAGGTGGAGCACAGAGGATTTTTAGGGTAGTGAAAATACTCTATATGTTACTCTATTTTGTTTGAACCCACAGAAAGTCTGACACCAAATATGAGTCTTATGTAAACTATTGACATTGGGTGATAGTGATCTGCCCATATATTCAGAGATTATAACAGAGGTTCCACTTTGGGTGGGATGTTATGTGGGGGCCAGGGAAAATTGGAAATCTCTGACCCTTCTGCTCAGTTTTGCTGGGAATCTAAAACTGCTCTAAAAAATGAAGTATGTTTTAAAAAGAAACAGCTGACTCCCTCTTGCCCCTGATTATCCTGTAACTGCTACCTCAGGCATAAAGAACAGATCTTTTTTTTCTGTTGCTAAAGAAAGGGACTGGTTGTTTTAAAAAGCTATTTTGTTGAGATAGAATTTACATACAATAAAATGCACCCATTCGAAGTGTTCCATTCATGTGGGTTTTTTTTTTTTTTTTTTTGGTTTTTGTTCAGTTAAATGAATTTTCACAAGCGTAAACCCCCCAGGTAACCACAAGCCAGCACAACCAAGATATAGTATATTTCCATCACTTCAAGAAGTCCCCTCCTGCCCTTGTGCAGTCAATTCCCGTATCCTACCCCTAGTAAGCCACTAATTTGTTTTCTGTGCTCTTACAAGATTAGTTTTGCCTTTTTAAGTATTCACATAAATAGAATTATGTTGTGAAATTAGTTGGTACCTGGCTTCTTTTACTTAGCACAATGGGTTAAAAATGCATCCATGTTGTTACATGCACTAGTAGTTCATTTCTTTGTTTTGCCTGATTAGGATCCCATATATGGATATACTGCTTTGTTTACGCATTTCCCCATTGACAGACGTTTGGATTGTTTCCAGTTTGGGGTCATTGTGAATAAAGTTGCTATGAAATTTGAGTACATTTTTTTATGTAGAAATTTTTATTTGTCTTGAGTAATATTGACAGTGAATTGTAAGGTATCCAATAAGTTTATGTTTAGCTTTTTTTTTTGTAGTACTGGGTATTGAACTCCGGGGTGCTTAACCACGTGAGCCACATTTCCAGCCCTTTTTTATATTTAGAGATAGAGTCTTGCTAAGTGGCATAGGGCCTCGCTGTGTTGCTGGGCTTGGCTTTGAACTCATGATCCTCCTGCTTCAGCCTGCCAAGTCCTTAGTAATAGCCAACACGCCCGGCTCATTGTGCATTCTTTTCTTTTTCAGTACCGGGGATTGAACTCAAGGGTACCGGACCACTGAGCCACATCCGCAGCCCTATTTTGTGTTTCATGTAGAGACAGGGTCTCACTGAGTTGCTTAACACCTCCCTGTTGCTGAGGCTGGCTTTGAACACGTGATTCTCCTGTCTCAGCCTCCCAAAGGGCTGGCATTACAGGTGTGTGCTACCGTGCCCAGCTTCATTATGCATTCTTGATACAAGTCTTTTGTCAGATACAGGTATCGTGTTTTATTTCTCACAATCCATGTCTCAACTTCTCATTTTCTTAATAGTATTCTTTGAATAATTTAATTTTGATGAAGCCCAATTTACTGACTTTTTTCTTTTGTAGTTTATGAAATGGGCTGACTGTTTTGTAAAGTGATCAGGTTCTTCCTGATAGGAATTCTAGGGCCATGGTAAGATACAATGATAAAATGAGGACTTTTGATCTCCAGGGATAAAGAAATGTGGGTAGGAATTTGGAGGATCCTGAAGAAGAAGAAAAAAATAGGTGGGAGGTTTCAAAGGCCAAGACCTTGAACTGAGACAGTAGAAATAACAAGAGTAGCTAGTATTTATGGAATGCTTACTATGTTTTTGTTCCTGTTGTAATATCTTCAAATGTATGAACTCACACAATCTTCACAATAACCCTGTGGAACCAGTACTATTATTATCCTTATTTTACATAGAGGGAAACTGAGTCACAGAATGATTAAGTAATTTGCCCAAACTTTTACGACAAGTGGCAGAGCCAGGAACTGAACCTATATGACCCAGCATGGCTTTTACCCATCATGCTCAGCTGAATGGAGTCAAGTAGGGGTGATGACTGGTAGGTATCAGGCAAGTAGGCAAACCAAGACCTACTGCAGGGGAACTGCTTGAATGCCCATTGGTATCCTCATCAGAGCACCAGTCAGGCTTCTGTGTCAATAAGCCATTTGGGTACCACCTAAAGGGGAGCTAAACCAAACCTTTGGAGCTACCAGAATCAAAGCAACTTTTTGTGGCACACAAAAATATAGTGCTCCTGCAAAAAACAATGCAGAGAGAGCAGAAGCCTCTGATCCTGCTTCTTGACCTGTGCCCCCAGGGGTGTTCTCAAGGGTTTTACATTGAATCCCCTCACATTTCCAAGTCCATCTCCACCCCTGCTAGGGACCTCCCTCAGTCTGGGACACCGCCTCTCTGTGTGCATCTCCTTTTTCCATCTCCACCTCCAGCCTTTTCATACCATTTTGGCCCAGTTCTGAGGGGCCCTTCTAGGGGCTCACCATCCCACTGCTCCTTCCCCTTAGCCTAAGGACTGGAGGAGGGAGAGTGTAGGGCAGATTCTGTGCTTCTATTTCTGCAGGTGGGGTTGCCGTCCCTTCTTTACAAATATGTGAAAACACATGTGTTTATTTCAAAAGATCACTTGAAGAGACAGAATGTTTTACTTTCTTTCCTTCCTTCCTCCCTCCATCTCTTCCTTCCTTCCTTCTTTCTTATTTGCAGTGCTATGTGTAAAGATTACACGACCAGGAGAAGATGAATTAAACCACTCGGCAAGGCTTTATTGGAATGCGCGCCCTCGGACCAAATCCTCCATCCATCAGAGCAAGTCGGGAGAAATGGCGTCAGAGATTCCGTGCATTAGAGAATTTCAAGAAATCCCGGTCAGGAAGGGGAGGGCTTGGGAACAGGAAGAGAAGGCCAGAGTCCTTCCTGGATAGGTCAGGAAAACTCACTGATTGACAGGAGGCGTGTCTACTAGTGACGGCACATCTGGCGTGCAGCTCCACTTCATAGCTGCTGACCGATTCCCTTAACTGGGCATCTTAGACCCTGACCGGACTTAGCACTAGGGATGGAATCCAGGGCCTTGTACATGCTAGGCATGTGCTGTACCACTGAGTTACACCACGGTCCTTCAGTTAATTTTTTTCAAAAATATTTTTATAGATGGACACAATATCTTTATTCGATTTATTTATTTTTATGTGGTGCTGAGGATTGAACCTAGTGCCTCATGTGCTGGCAAGCACTCTACCACTGAGCCACAACCCTAGCCCCCCTTCAGTTAATTTTTTAAGCTGTGAAAAAAAATGTACATTTTGAGATGATTTTTCCTTCAATGTCAGAACAGTGTCTGATTTCTTCTTCATCACAGAATAGGTGTATCTAAACATTCATAGATATATAGTTGACAATAACAGAGGAGGGAATAGAAAATAGGAACTGGAAAATGATTGCATATAATTAAAATATTGCTCTAAACATCTGAGGTACAAAAAGACTTTAAGAGGGACAAAGTCCAAAGGGCTTAAAAGAAGAGAGAGGAGCTAGGGGAAATATTAATGAGGTCAAAGGTTTGATGAAATTTGAATCTGGGATGAACTTTAAATTGAACTTACCTTAGGTGAGGTTTAAGTGAGACCTTTTAGGCCATAATAATCCATATGTTTTAAGAGGATTTATCCTTAATGGAAGATCTTTAACTTTCAAATGTGGGCTTTTTTTTTAATTTAATGGCTTTAAATTATATTCTTTTCATTACATGGTAATTATATATGACTGAGTTTCATTTTGAGCTTCTTAATGCCTCATTTTCCTCAATGTCATGCAAAGTGTATTAATGCATCAAATTAGGAAGGCCTCGCTTTTGAACTATAGTAAAATCACCTCTGGTTTTTCTTGTGACATGATTGGGTATGGAGCAATTAACTCTACCTAAATGGAGCAGGTCAAAAGGGTCAAGAACCTGCAATTAGATATGCTTATTGGGTGCCTGACTATGGAAACCAGAGAGGATGTTTACAAGTGGTAGGGGTGGTTCCATGTGAATGAATGGTTGGCCTCTGGGAACAGTGGTATGGCACGAATGGGGCCACACATGCCCTGTACATGTAAAAACATGCCTTTCTTAACACTTCAGCTTAATTTGAGCATGTCATACCAATATCTGACTTTTCAAAACAAGGATGGAATGTATAGATGAAATATGTGGTTAAACGTAAAACATGATAATATTAGCTATGCAGCTGGTTTCTAATGTTCAGTTCGAGCATAAAAGCCATTTTTGCTTTTATTTAGTCAGGATTAAAATGAAAAGCCTAAGCCGGGCACAGTGGCGCACGCCCGTAATCTCAGAACTTTGGGAGGCTGAGACCAGAGAATCAGGAGTTCAAAGCCAGCCTCAGCAACGGCGAGGAGCTAAGCAACTCAGTGAGATCCTGTCTCTACATAAAACACAAAAAATAGGGCTTTGGGTGTGGCTCGGTGAGAGTACCCCTGAGTTCAATCCCCATTAAGGAAGGAAGGAAGGAAGGAAGAAAGGAAGGAAGGAAGGAAAGGCCTAAATAAATTTTGAGTATCATTTTGTTTTGGTGGGGCGCCGGGGGCGGGGGGGCGGGCATACTGAGGTGTGAGCCCAGGGGCACTTAACCACTGAGCCACATCCTTGGTTCCCCCCTCTTTTTTTCGGAACAGAGTCTTACTAACTTGCTTAGGGCCTTGCTAAATTGCTGAGGCTAGTCTAAAACTTGCAATCCTCCTGCCTCAGCCTCTGGAGTCACTAGGATTACAGGTGTGTACCACCATGCCCAATTTGGTTATCTTTTTTTTTTTTTTACCCAGGAGAGCCTGCAAGAAATGGCAGAAGTTCTCACTGGCAAAGTGCCCAGGAAAGATCCAAATGTTCTAGGAGGGCTGGAGGCCTGGCAGGTTATTAGGATAGAGAGGCAGGCAAAGACATTCAGGTGTTTATGATGCAGAGACAATAGCCAGTCTCCCTTGTTATTGAAGCACCTTAATACACCTGGGGCCCCCTGATTATGCCCTGTTCTGGAGCCTGGGGCACAGAGGAGCCTACAGATGGAGGTTGAGAACCACAGGTATAGGAAGGGCGGGCAGCAGGGAGCTGACAGCTGCTGATCTGTTCATAGACCAGTAGTCAACATAATAGGACTTCTTGCTTACTGTTGTGTGCTTATTTTCTTCAGCGCACCTTCCTGTGTGTCTGAATGATATTTGTTTATATTTAGTTTTCTTACTCACCTAATGAAGGTAGGAGAAGGTTTTCCAAGATATTCAGCCAACCCAGAACATGAACTTGAAGAATTGAGATGCAAGGATATGGAGCAGGAGGCATGGAGGAAACCCACCCGGACTACCACAGGCCTTTGGCATCTGGCCGGAGACTCTTTACTGCCCTTTTGACACCATCATCCATGAAGACTGCCTGTGTAAAATCTCTGGCAACAGTTTGACCTTTCTGTTTTTCGAAGCACCTGGAACCTCCTGCCTCACCTGCGAGATGGCCTCACCCAGCTAATGACTGTAATTGCTGAATCCTTTGCCAGCCTTGGCCCAGCCTCAGTAATGGTGCTGAATGGAGGCATGGAGCCAGGCTGTCTGCGATATTTAGGGAAACCTTCCAGACATAGAGTGCGCATGAGGCTGAGGGCAAAGAAGCCAAAGATTTGGTAGTGGCTCCTCTTCCAGAGTCCTCTAATTTGGGGAGGGGAGGGAAGTAAATATTACACAGACTTGAGTCTGATTTGGGAGAATGTGTGGTACATATTATTATTTAGCAGTGCCTCTGGAATAAAGGCCCACATCCTCACAAAAAATAAGCTTCCAAATTATAGGGAAAAAACAATACAAGAAGATACTGTCCTTTCCAGGACATGGAGCTTTGTACAAAATAGAAAAGGACTTCTCTTCCTCTGGCAGTTGCCACATGTGCCAGGGTGGACACCTTTGCCCTCTTGGCTGGGTGTCCATGTGTGCAGCTCAATTTTCATAGTCAGGTGGTAGCTCTGGTCATGGTCCTTTAGAACCTGGCCTCAAATTGCCTTTCTGTTTTTATCTCCCACTGCTCCTTCTTTGTTGTGGGACCATCAGACAATCTTCCCTGACTTCACCCTGCCCCTGGCTCTGTGGCCCCATGTCTCTCACATGCTCTCCTCCCAATTTGGAAAACCCCTGCTTTCCTTCTCTCTTCTTTACCTGCTAGAGTCCTATAGGTTCTTCCCCTCCTCCCATAATTGTAAAGCCTCTTTCTCTTTTTTAATATTGTGAAATGCAGCACTCAGAGAAGTGCATAAAACATAAACTCTCAACTCCATGAATTATAAAGTAAATTTCCTAACCAACACTTGAAATAAAAAAACAGAACATTGCCATCTCTCACTTGAAAAGCTCTCTCTTACCCCAAAGGCCTTTTCTTTTTACAACCCTCTTCCTGCATCATGCTAACTTTTGTAAGACCACTTTCCTGCTTTCCCCCCACCCCCTCCTCCTTCTCCTTGTTCTCCTTTTTAATCCCTTACCCACTTCTCCTTCTTGTTTTTGGTACTGGGAATTGAACAGGGGTACTTTACCACTGAGCTACCTCCCCAGGCCTTTTAAAAAAAATTTTTTTTAGTTGTAGATGGACACAATACCTTTATTTTATTTATTTATTTTTATGTGGTGCTGAGGATTGAACCCAGTGCCTCACACATGCTAGGCAAGTGCTCTACCACTGAGCTTCAACTATAGCCCCCTCTCCAGGCCTTTTTATTTTTATTTTGAGACAGGGTCTCACTAAGTTGAGGATGCAGGCCTCAAACTTGTGATCCTCTTGCCTCAGCCTCCAGAGTTGCTGAGATTACAGGTGTGTGCCACCACATTCAGTCTCTGCCTTTTCTTCTTTTTCTTTTTCCTTTTTACTACATAGGAAGGTACCCTTAACTTCTGCAGGTTAGTTCTGCCTGCTTTGAACTGTTTACAGATAGAATCATATAATGTGTCCTCTTGTGTTCCATTTCTTTGGCTCAGTTTTTTATCTATGAGATCCATCTAGGTTGCCATGTGTAGCCACTGTGTGCAGTGAATACAACTTGCAATATTCTACACATTTCTGTTGATAAATATACCATAAATTATCTATCTACTCTATTGCTGATGGACATTAGGTTATTTCTTCTTTCTTTGGTGTTTACAAATAATGCTGCTGTGAACATTCTTTTCCATATCATTTGCACTATATGTATATACATTTCTGCTAGGTACAAAATTTGGCATAGATTTTTTGGATCTTAGAATTTTTTTAAATATTTTTTTTAGATATTGATAGACCTTTATTTTATTCATTTATATGTGGTGCTGAGAATCGAACCCAGTGTCTCACACATGCTAGGCAAGCACTCTACCACTGAGCCACAACCCCAGCCCAGGGATCTTAGAATTTTAATAAATACAGAAAACAAGTGGTAGTCACAATTTACATTCCTACAAACAGTACAAGAAAGTTACAGCTTCTCTGTATGTAGACCAACACTTAGTATTGTTGATCTTTTAAATTTAGTCATTTTGGTGGGTGTAAATGCAATGTGCATTTCCCTGATAATTAGTGAAATTGAGCCACTTTTCATATATTTATTGACCATTTGGTATACTCTATTGCAAAGTGCTGATTCTAGTCTTTTGCTTACTGATCTGGTGTGTACTTACTCATTTTCTTTTCTTGTCCTGGAAAGATGCACACACACAGACACAGACACACACACATACATAATTAACTCTTTAGGTAATTTAGTTATGATGCCTTGCGTGTTACATGCATTGCAAATATCTGTACTACTCAGAGGCTTGTCAGTCTCTTAATGTCATTCTTTGATAAATAGAAGTTTTTAATTGTTACATGGTCAAATCTCTGTTTTTTCTAGATTATTGACGCATAATGTCCTACTTAAAAAAACTTTTCATGAATATATATATATTTTTTAAATATTTTTTTTAGTTGTCAATGGACCTTTATTTTTATTTATTTATATGTGGTGCTGAGAATTAAACCCAGTGTCTTACACATGCTAGGCAAGCGCTCTACCACTGAACCACAACCCCAGCCCTCATGAATATATTCTTTTATAAAATCTGGTAGAAACTCTTTTTAAAATTTTTTTTGGTTGTACATGGATGCAATATCTTTATTTATTTTTATGTGGTGCTGAGGATCGAACCCAGTGCCTCACACATGCAAGGTGAGAACTCTACCACTGAGCTACAATCCCAGCCCCAGAAACTTTTTAAAAAATCCATCTATCTATCTATCTATTTATTTTTATGTGGCACTGAGGATCGAACCCAGCGCCTCACACTTGAGAGGCAAGTGCTGTGCTACTGAGCCACAACCCCAGCCCTGGTAGAAACTTTTAAAAATATTAAAAATTGAGATATAATATGCATAAGGTGCATAAAATGCATGAAACTTAGGTGTGCAGCTCAATGCATTTTTATGTGTGTACATGCCCACTACTCTGATCAAGATGGACATATATAGCAAATCAGAAATTTCCCAGTCAGTGAAAACCTGCCCTAAAATAAACAAGGTTCTAACTTCTGTTCACCTTTTCTTTTGTTATTAGCTGTTTGGGTTATTTCAGTTTTGGGCTATTATGAATAAGTTACTATAAACATTTTTAAAAAATGTCTTTTGATGAACATAGCACAAATTCTCTTGAGTGTATACCTAAGAATGGGATTGCCAGGCCATGGTGTTTGTATGCCAGACCTTTCCCAAAGTGATTACATTACTTTATACCCCAAAAGCAATGTAAGAGAGAATTCCAGTTGCTCTATATCTTTACTAACACTTGGTATTGCCAGACTTACGGTTTTTGTTTGTTTTTATTTGTTGTTTACATGTAAAGACATGTGTAGACTTCTAAATTTTAGTCACTCTACTGGCTATATATTAATATCATATTATGGTTGAATTCACATGTCCCTAATGAATAATGAGGTGTAGCACTTTTTCATATATTTATTGACCATTTGCCTCTCTCTCGCCCCCCCCCCCAGCCCCCGCCTTCACCACCAGAGATTTAACCCAAGGTTGCTTAACCACTAAGCCACATCCCTAGCCTGCTTTTTAATTTTAATTTTTTATGTAGAGACAGGGTCTTGCTAAGTGCTTAGAGCCTCACTAAGTTACTGAGGCTGCCTTTGAATTTGTGATCCTCCTGCCTCAGACTCCCAAACTGCTGGGATTACAGGCATGTGCTACTGTGCCAGCAGCATGTGGTTTTTATAATAAAGTTCCTGACCAAGTCTATTTTTAAAAATGAGGTCGCTTTTTCTTATTGATTCTTAGGAGTCCTTTATATATTTTGTGGTTATGAGCCCTTTATTGCATATGTGTTTGGCAAATATCCTTTCCCAATCTATGCCTTGTCTTTTCGTTCTCTTAATAGTGTCTTTTGATTAAACAAGTTCTTAATTTTAATAAGTATAACATCAATTTATTTCCTCATGCATAGAGCTTTTTGTGTCCTCTGTAAGAAATATTTGCCTACCCTAAGGTCATGAAAATATTATTCTGTTGCGGGGTGGTGGTGGTGGGGGGGTGGTACTGGGGACTGAGTCCCAGGGACACTCTACCACTGAGCTACAGCCAACCTTTTTTATTTAATTTTGAGACAGGTTGTTGCTAATTTACTGGAGCTAGCTTCAAACTTGTCATTCTCCTTCCTCAGCCTCAGGAGT
The DNA here is from genome assembly GCA_004024805.1 of Geosciurus inauris. NCBI lineage: Eukaryota > Metazoa > Chordata > Mammalia > Rodentia > Sciuridae > Geosciurus > Geosciurus inauris. Next base: position 65,236 of record PVHX01003039.1, on the reverse strand, counting down.
TGATGGGATTATGGGTGTGTGCCACCACACCTGACTCTCCTATGCTTTCTTCTAAAAACTTTATTGTTTTACCTTCCACATTTAGGTTTGTGATCTAGCTCAAATTATCTTCATGTACATAAGAGGAAAGAATCAAAGCTCCCCCCTTATTCCCAGATACAACATTTACTTTAATCTACACCATCCAATTAAAAGATTATTCTTTCTACCATTAGATTGCAATGGTGATACATTTTATTTATTTATTTATTTTGGTGGTACATTTATTTTAAATCAAAGGATATATACATGCTGATCTATTTTGGAGTTTTATTCTATTATGTTCATCTATCTCCTATTTTTCTACTAATACTGCACTGCACTAGTTAGTGTGGCATTTTAGTAAGTGTTGAAATCTGGTCATACAAGTTTTCCAACTTTGTTTTTCTTCAACATTTTCTTGGCTATTTAGGTCATTTGTGTGTGTGTGTGTGTGTGTGTGTGTGTGTGTATACTGGAATTCATTTGTCAATTTCCATAATAAAATAAGCAATTTGGATTTTTATCGAGATTACATTGAATAGACAACATTAAAATACAGTCTTCCAATCTATGGACACCTTATATATCCTCATTTAAGTTTATTTTTTATTTTTGGGGGGTACCAAAGATTGAACTCTGGGGCACTCGACCTCTGAGCCACATGCTCAGCCATATTTTGTATTTATTTAGAGACAGGGTCTCACTGAGTTGCTTAGCACCTCGCTTTTGCTGAGGCTGGCTTTGAACCTGTGATCCTCCTGCCTCTGCCTCTAGAGCCACTTGGATTACAAGTGTGCACTATAGTGCTCTAAGTTTAATTTGTCTGGGTATTAAATAGTTTTCTGCAGAGAGCTTTGTTTGTTTGTTTATTTATTGTGGTGCTGGGGTTTGAAAACAGGGCTTCAGGCCTAGTAGGCAAGTGCTCTACCACTGAACTCTATCCCCAGTCTGCAGGGAGGTTTTTGTATATCTCGTGTTAGATTATTGCTATGTAGTTGATGTTTTTGATGCTAACAAATTATAAATAATATCTTTAGAAAAAGTGTCTTAGTATGGAAATAATTTCAACACATATAAAATAAACAATAGTTTCATGAACTCTCAAACACATATCTCCCAGCATTGATTAAACTCAGTATTCTGCTATTTCTGTTTCTGTTTCTATTCTGATTTTCTGTTCCTTGTTTCATCTACACTCTCCTTACCTCAATTCAATTGTTATTTTCTTATAGTTCTTTATTCTTGAGATAGAATTTACATACATTGAAGTACACAAATCTCCTCTGTACAAATTTTACAAATGGATATCCTCATGTAAAGGATCCCATGTCAAGAGCGTAGAGGCTCCTGAAAGTTCCCAGGTGGCCTCCTTGACCCATAGCAATCACTGTTCTGATTTCCTTTTCACCTTAGTTTTGCCTGTTTTAGAGCTTCTCATAAATGGAATCATACTGGCACAGACTTTTTCTTTTATGTTCAGTTTCTTTCTTTCAGCAAATGTCTGTTAGATTTTTCCATGTTGTTGTATGTTTCAGCAATCCATTACTGTTGAGTGCTGATTAGAGTTACACTGTATTTTACTTAGCTTTTGAGTCATTGCTGTGACCAAAATACCCAACCAGAACAACTTACAATGTTGTGGCACCTTGTCCTCCACAAAAAATCTTAATTAAGCTTTTCCAGAAATCTGCACCATAATTGATCTTAGGACTATCAGCAAAAGAGTCTCTATAAAAGAGTTCAATGTAGTTAAACTTCCTGTTGCTCTATCTTACTTGGCCACCACCTGAAAGAGATCAGCACTCCAGGTGCTGAATGCCCCTTTACTAGTTTTTTTTACAAACATTTATGGACTATCTAGTATAGTAACAATATAATAGGTTATAGAAGTGTGTTTGCCAATGCAAAGTGTGGAAAGAAAGACAGTTCCTTAACAAGGCCTCTGGCCTTGAGCTGGAGCTTCACAGAGATGTTTACATTTCAAAGACAAGAGATATTACTAATTGGGCTCCGTGCTAACAGCTGGCAGTGGGAGGAAAGAGAGAAAAAGCTCTCCCCTTTTCAGGTGCTGTCCTTGAAGAGTTAACTTGACCAGACCAATGAAAGAAAAAACTGCTTCTGTAGACTGTGAACTTCTGAGCCCCTCTCTTTACATGCTGGGTATAAAGTCCTGAAAATGCCTGAACTCAAGATTCAGGGGATTGATTGTTTACAGTGAAAGCTTTGCCCTCTGAACCTGGCTGCAGCCAAATAAACCTGATTCCTGTTTCCTATCTAGTGTCCTGCCTCATCTGTCTCTACTATAAGAGGAGAAAAGTTTATTTGGGACTCATGGTCTCAGAGGTCTCAGTCCATAGATGGCTGGCTCCATGGCTCTGGGCCTAAGGTGGGGCACAATATCACGGAGGAAGAGCTCAGTGGGGGAAAGCTGCTCTCCTTATAGTGGGGTCAGAAAGGCGAAAGAGAGAAGGAGAAGAAGAGAAAGCCGGGGGGGGGGGGGGGAGTGTCCTTAAGGAAGATGAAGATGCACCCTTCCAAGACATACATCCCCACTTATTCCAGTCATGCCCCACATGCCTACAGCTACCACCCTGTTAGTCCATTTAAATAAGATGGACTGGGCTGGGATTGTAGCTCAGTGGTAGAGCGCTTGCCTCGCATACATGAGGCACTGGGTTCAATCTTCAGCACCACATAAAAATAAATAAATAAAGATATTGTGTCCATCTACAACTGAAAAAAAAAATTAGGATGGACTTTTTAGGTTACAGCTCTTATAATCCAATCATTTCAGCTCTGAGTATTCCTGTATCAACAGGAGCCTTGGGGTAGGGGGCACTTCATATCCAAACCATACCACATTGCATATAAATACCATAACTTATTTCTATATTCTTCTGTTGTTGTAGCTTTTATATATGTTATAAGGTAAGAATTAAAATTCCCTTGATCCCACATATAGTATCCATTTTATCCATCACCATTTAATTAAAAGATCATCCTTTTCACCTTTGAATTGCAGTTTAGGTTGTTCCATTGTTAGGCTATAATGAATAAAACAGCTATGAACATCTTCCACAGACCTTTTTCATGGACATATATCCCCATTTAGGTCGTGTTAATATGAAGAAGTGAAATTGGTGGGTCAAAGTGTTTCCCCCCTAACACTTTTGGGGGGGGTACTGAGGATTGAACACTGAGCCACATCCCCAGCCCTATTTTTTTGTATTTTATTTAAAGACAGGGTCTCACTGAGTTGCTTGGTGCCTCACTTTTGCTGAGACTGGCTTTGAACTTGATCCTCCTGCCTCAGACTCTGGAGCCTCTGGGATTACAGGTGTGCGCCACGGCACCCGGCTTCCCCTGTAACACTTTATCATGAAAAACTTCAAGCATGTACAAAATCAAAAGCATTTTATAGTGAATGAAAACACATGCCTATCAACTATATTCTATAGCTAATATTTTACCGTACTGGCTTTATCACAGAACTACACATCTTTTCATCCTTTTATCCATTAACTAATCCATTTTATTTTGATTAATTTTAAAGTAAATTATAGGTATCAGCATACTTCCCCCACTTCTAGTTTTAATTTCAATGTAAAATTTATGGTCAGTTAAGTGGAGATGGGATTCCCCATGATGTGTGTGCATTAGCTCCATTTTGACTAATGCTGATATGTAACCAAACCCCTACCAATGTTTAGAATATTGCAGTTACCCAGAAAGTTCTCTTACATCCTTTATAGTCAATCCTTACCTCCATCCCTCTAAATTTTTTCATCATAGATTAATTTTGTTTGTTTTGTACTTTCATATAAATAAAATTATATGATACTTTAGTTAAGGTATTTATGATACTTTATTTAAGGTATTTTGTTTTTTCACTTAGCATATTTTTTTTTCCCATGTTGAGGATCAAACCCAGGTCCTCACGTATGTTAAGTAAGCTCTCCACCACTGAGCTACATCCCCTATGTCCAAACTTTTGTTTGAGCCATGTTTTTTTTTTTTTTTTAATATATATACATTTTTGGCTGTCAATGGACTTTATTTATATGTGGTGTTGAGAATCGAACCCAGTGCCTCACACATGCTAGGCAAGTGCTCTACCACTGAGCCACAAACCCAGCCCAAGCCATGTCTTCAATACTCTAGGTTTATCCCTAATAGTGAATTGCTGAGTCCTGCAATACCTGCATTTGACTTTTGAAGAGCAGAAGCAAGTTCTTAGGAAAGTGCTGTGACTGGAAGACTCAAGGGCCTATAGGAGATGTCCTTTACCAACAAAGGAGATTGCTCTACATTTGACCTTCTTACCCATTGCCAAAACTTCTATTCAGGCCCCTGCCCCAGTGTCCCATGCCACTTTCAGTGGCTCCTCCCAGCCACTGGGGGAGCTCTAGGCTCTCCCAAAGTCACTGCCAAAGTCAATACCCCATACCAATTTTCCTGCAGCCTGGCTGTAGTAGACACGAGAAAACAAAGGGTGGGCCCAGGTCCTCAGCATCTGCATCAGCATCACAAGAGAATTTCCATTTTTGTTAATAATGCATAGTCATGGACCTCACCCAGATCCGTTCAGTCAGAATCTCTGGGCTGTACAGCAGGGTCATCTTTCTTCTAACATGATCCATGGGGTGTGGCATGCTCAGCCCTGGGGAGTCTGTGCTCTCTGGGATCTGCTTACTCAGGGCAGAGAGAGACTAGATCATTGTCCCTGTGGCTTCTCCTTCAGCCCAGAATGGGTGACCACATCGTGTGTGGTGTATGATGTGTGTGTGCATGTGCATTCATGGAGGGGGTGTGGTGCAGGGAGGCCTGTTGAGAAGTGCTGAAATGTACTTTCTTCCAGGAAGAGATGATATGAGTTGCTGATGTTCACAGAAGTCTTGATGCTGCAGAGCCCTCCTTTACTGAGGACTCTGTTTTCCATTTTGTAAAGAGGGAGCTACTTTTCCCTCTTTGGAAGCTTGGCTCAACCTCAGCCCCTTTTCTTGGGGTTTCTCTTGGAGTGGGCCCCATTCTCCAGCCTCTCTGTATCATCTCCAGAGACAAGGTTGCCAGCTGTTTGCTTTAGGTGCTTTCTCCCATCCTTGTGGCAAGCAGAACGTAGCTACTCATGGCAGAGGTTGGTGGGCTGGCAGAGTTTCCAGATCTCATGGAGTCCTCACAGTCCTGATCCTGGTTCTGTGGTTCTGACTTTCCTCCAACAGGCCAGGACAGATGCCTTCCAGGAGACCCTGTCCATGCAGAGCCTGTGGTCCCTTGGAAAGTCCTATTCACTCCACCCGCCTCCTGGGGGCTGGGCATCTGTGCAGCTCCCCACATCCTCTAACTCCAGGCTCTAGACTTCAATGTTCTTTACTTGTTTTAGTTAGCTTTTTCACTCCTGTGACTAAAAGGCCTGACAAGAACAATTGTAGAGGAGGAAAAGTTTAGTTGGGTGTTCACAGTTTCAGAGTTCTCAGTTCATAGATAGCTGGCTCCATTCCTTTGGGTGTGAGGTGAGGCAGAGCATCAAGACAGAAGAAGAGTGTGGTAGAGGGAAGCAGCTCAGATGATGATTAGGAAGCAGAGAGACTCCACTGCCTGATACAAACTACATGCCCCCAAGGCATGCCTCCGATGCCATCTCCTCCAGCGACATCACGCTGCCTTCAGTGACCACTCAGTTCATCCCAGCAGGGGGTTAATTCACTGCTTGTGTTTTGGTCTTCACAACCCAATCATTTCTCCTCTAAATCTTCTTTCATTGTCTCACACATGAGCTACAGGGGGACACCTCACATCCAAACCATAATATTACCTAAAGGGACACACTTCTGATCCCAAGAGCTATGCCCCCAAGCATGTAAGACCAGCAAAGAGAAAGCTGGGAAATAAAACTGTAAAGAAACTTTGAACTTGGGATGAGAATGGAGAGCGACTGATGTGTAGATGTCAAAATTACTCTTAGCTGCTTCTCTGTCCCTTCCAGAATTGGTCAATGCATCTCTTAGCACTTAGGGAGGCTGAGACAGGAGAATCGCGAATTCAAAGCCAGCCTCAGCAATGGCGGGGTGCTAAGCAACTCAGTGAGACCCTGTCTCTACATAAAACAAAAAATAGGGCTGGGGATGTGGCTCAGTGGTTGAGTGCCCCTGAGTTCAATCTCCAGTACGAAAAGAAAAAAAAAAGGTCTCAAATGCTTAGTCTCACCTCTCTGGACTTCTGTTCTCATATCTGGGCCTGATCATGTTTGTTGTCTCCTTACCTCCCCATGGCCTTACAGCAAGTGTTGTATTTATCTTTGGCAGGAGATTTGGTCTAAATTACCTAATCCATCATCACTGAACATGGAGACCCAACTTGTATAGATTCTTCAAAGTCCAGCTCCCTCGAAGTCACCTTTCTGAAATCCTTCTCTGTCTCAGAAACTCTATTTTCATCCCTTCTCATATCTGTCTCCCTTGTAGGATTTTAAGCCCTTGAGGGGCACAGTGTAGTTATCTTTGTGTTTATTAGAGTCTATAATATATATTGTATAATACATATTGATATGTAGTATGTGTTCAGTGAATGTTTTCTGAATTTCATAAGTGAACCCTTCCAAAACAAAACCAAAAAAGAACAAACAAACAAACAAAACCCAGCAAAGCAGCAGAACAGGAAAAGCCCTAGAGGTTACTAGGTCCTTTGTTGGGATATTTTTAAAGCAACAGTACATTTTTTTCAAGTGGTCTCTTATCAGAACCTACCATATAAGATGCATAAAAGTGGAGGTGTGCTGATAGAAGTGAGATCATCCATGGAACATAGAGCCCCATTCCTTCAAACTCTCCTCTCTCCCACAGGAGTCCCTGAAGCATCTCCATGGAAACTTAGTGCCCTGTAGATCAGGTTGCAAGTAGTGAATCTAGTCCAGTCATCTGTTTTTATAGATTGAGCCCAGAAGCCTGGAAAGAGGGAGTACCATGCCTCATGTGACCTTGAGCTGCTGGCTGGGCTGGTGAGAATCTCTGACAGGCTTCTGTTCTGCCAGCCTCCTCATTTTCTCTATTTTTCAGGGTAGGGTGGCCGTTGTCAACCACTCACTTGTCCACATTTACAGTGGCTAGGTTGACACAGCAAAGTATTGATTTGGCAGATCAAAAATCAGAAAAGCAAGCCAGGTGCAGTGGCACACGCCTGTAATCCCAGCACTTAGGGAGGCTGAGACAGGAGAATCGCGAGTTCAAAGCCAGCCTCAGCAACGGTGAGTCGCTAAGCAACTCAGTGAGACCCTGTCTCTGCATAAAACACAAAATAGGGCTGGGGATGTGGCTCAGTGGTTGATTGCCCCTGAGTTCAATCCCCAGTAACAACAACAACAACAACAACAAAATCAGAAAGGCAAACATTACTTTGTAAATGAATTTGCAATGATCTTAAAAATTACAAAGAGTAAAAAGTCCTCTAGTAAGTAGATATGGACAGTCTGATTTTAAAATCATTTAACTGCCAGACTCAGGCTGCCCGTGGTGCTCTGATGCTCTGTGCTAACTTTGGACCACGGCTTCAACATGAGCAGAGGGCAGGATGAGCTGTTTCACCTCTGGTCCTCTGATTCTCCCATCCATAGAGTGGCAGTTGACTAGAAGATCTATATTCACCGTCAAGTCTTTTCTTTCCTGGAGCAGAACCATGGAACTCAGGTGGCCAAAATGTTGCTACCCTGGGGTCAGCAAGCTTTTTTCTCCATTCTAGGGCTATGTAGAGATTAATGAGATTTGATCCCACCCTCTCTTCAAATAGGACATTGGTTGGTGATAAAATAATAAATAAAGGATCAATTATGGCACACCGTGTTAAGTACTATGACAAATGTGTGTCGAACTGAATGAATGATGAGCCACAGAAACTTGGAAGAGTAAGACACTAAATTGCCTTGTAGTTCGGCAAAACCTTTGCTGACTAGAACCTGAGTCAGCAAAGGAGAGAGTGGTTTCCAGGCTGGCAAGAAGAAGAAAAGGTATCATAGAGAAAGAAGTGGTGGGGTGAGCCAATATACCAAGGCCTGAAAGAGGAGATACATTATTTTGAGAATTGCAAGTAACTGGGCTGGCCCAGAGCCAGGAGTGGGTGGCAGAAGTATAACATTAACACCTCCAATACCCATCCAAAAAGGTGACTTCATCCCTCCTCCTCCCTCCAGTCTCCAAAAGGTCTCCTGTAGGGGAGTAACTTAGTCAGATGGCTCTGGGAGAAAGAGAATGGAGTTAGAGGAAAGAGACCCAAGGAAGGAGGTGGGAGGTGGCTGTCCATAAATCCATGGCACTAATTCAGTCCAGTGAGTGCAGAGAGGAGATTTGAAGGAGGTACTCTTTGACCAATTGGATGTGGAGTTTGAGCCCCATCCTCACCCCACCCTGCAGGATTCTGGGCTATTCTGAAACCCAGAAGGATTTGGTCTAGAGCTGTAGATCTGGGGATATCCAGGGACAAAAGGCAATGGATCTGAGAGTTTAGACGCTGTTAGCCATGGAGAACAAATGGAGTGAAATGAAAAGGGCAGGGAAAAGGCTCAGGATGAGACCAAAAAAAAGGTGGGGGTGGGGCAGGAAGAAAAGCTCGGAAAACATCTTGAAACCCACACCCTGCCCTCATAAGTCAGGCAGTTGAAAGGAGGCATCAGCCCTGGTGGGCCTGCTCAGAGCAGTAGTGGTGTTTGTGCAGAGCGTGACACAAGGAGAGGTGCAGGAGAGAAGCAGGATGCTGGGGTTCTTGTCTGGAGCCTACAGCTGACTCACTCTTTGTCTGAGCCACAGCTCCTCTATCAGTGAGTGGGAAGGGGATGGGCAGCATGGAATGATTGTTTCTGCTTGAACTGTTCAAACATCTACATATCTGTAGCCATTCCTGGGGTAATGCTTCTCTTCTCAGAGAGCAGAATGTTTTGTCTGTTTCTCTGGATTCTGGCAGTCCTTCTTCATCCCAACTCACCCTCCTGCCCAGGGCCTCTTGAGCCAGGCCACTGCCCACTTATACTAGCTGCCTAAGTCACCCTGGGCTTGGACAGCCCATGTCTCAGCTCCACTTCTGCCCTCAGGTTTGGTCTGATACCCTCAGGCTGAGAGCTCAGAGTAAATTCTTGAAATTCCTGACTTTGAAGTTTCCCACAACCGTAACTTTCTAAGTCAAAAATTTCTTTTGGCTTCAGTTATCATTACAAATCATTCTTAGTACACAAAATAGCAAATATGTTATAAATCTCACTCTGAGGATGCACACTTTTATTGGAAATGCATCTCTTAATGAGATAGATGGGACTTTAAAAATTATTTGATCTATTTGTTTATATATTTATGGATGAGTATTTCTTTCTTCTAGATTTCAGTGTCAGTTTTCCTTTTATGTTTTTGTGACCATAAGCACTGAGAAATGTTTAAAAAACTAGACAGGAATAAAAATTTTGTTATGTGTTACTCAGTGATCTGTCAAAAAAAATCGCTCAGTGATTGATAATCACAATTGCTTTTTTTTTTTGACAATTCACTGTACACATTTTATTTACAGTTTTGTACACTGTCTTAATATGAATGGGACCGCTTTTCTACTTGAGCCATTTTTAACCAAAGCAAAATAACCTAAGTAATACAAAGTGTTAAAATCAGCATAAAGATACAAAAACAGATATACTAATTCTAGTTAGTAATGTAATTATGATGTTACATTTTTTTATAATCCACAATTATGTTTAGGAAATCACACAAACATAGATCACTGATTTGAATGAAATGCATAAATTTGTAGCAAAGTTTTGTAGTTACAAAAAACAAAAACATTACCAAAGAATGCACAAAATTAATGTTTATTCCACCTTTGTGTCATATTCCTGGATCTGTCACCAATGTTACATGAGGAAAAACAAAAGCAAAACAAATGGAAAACTGAAATCAGAATCACTAATGTTATCAAGTAGGGAAACAAACAAATTAAAATCTAGCAGCCATCAGCAAGAGTACAGCAAAGATAATGCTGTCAAAAGAAACAAAGAAAATTGCTAGAAAACTGTATGCATCATACTCTTTCAAACCAGCAAAATATGCCCCTGCATACAATGGAACATAAACTCAATTTTTTTCCTATTAAGGTATAGAAATGCAAGTTCTTTTGAATATTGTGGATGGGTAAAACATGTTTGTAATGGTAATTCTACTAAGCTAATACAGAGTGAGCCAGGGACACATTTATGGATTCTGGGGTGATGTGGCCTGTAATTCTTTGATTGGGATAAGTGGACACTATAATAAAAAATTTTTTAAAAAAAATGAACACAGAAGTACAAGACAAAGGCGAATGAGACTTCTCTTATATCTGAGTAACATTTAGATAGAATCAAATTTAAATGCAGTCCACTCTGCTTTTGAAGAGGCTTTGGTTCAGCTCCCAAATCTGGATTGCTTGACGCAGTCTCCTATGAGAATACTCAGAAGGTGTCTTCTTAAACAACAAACCTATTTTTAGTGGTGGAGCCGCTCTTAGTAGCTGCGTCTGCATGGGACTGATAACCGATCACTATCTTTGGAGGAAGTCCTAACCTTTCCTTGTATACTCTCCCTGTATGTGTAACTGCCTCTCTGTTTCCACATGCAGTAATCCATATTGCTATCTTCCCACCTTTAGCTCCAACATTAACAACAGCTCCACATACATCATCACTGTAGTCATCAAAAGATTCTCCAATAAGGCACAGCAGTGTCTCTAGCCAAAAGCGATCGAGGTCACTTCGTCTCTGCTGTTTGTTCAATGTAATGAGCCATCTTCCACCCCGTTTGTTTTTCTCATCTTCCCACATAGGCTCAATACCATCCTTAAAAAGTGAGTACTCACAGCCAGGCATTAAATTACTAGACAACTGGATATGGTTGTATAGAGCCCAAAAGTCTTCAACAGTATCAAACTTAGAGATCAGTCGAAGGTTTGCTTGCCAAGTTTTACTTTTATCATTTTTAAAAAACCAGAGTGCCCATCTATTCTGTAGAGGATGTTTTATATAGTGTTCTGGATTAGCAACCTCCTGATTAGATTCTGTTTTCTCCTCTTCTGTAGGTGGGGGATTAGGAGTAGGGGTGGTTTCCGGTTCCACAGTCGCCATCTTAGATCGATCTCCACAATTGCTTTTTGACAGTTGATCAGCTGATGATTTGACTGGTTCCTAGCGATGTTCCCAGTATCTACACCAAAACTTTGAGCAGTCCCTTTGCTTTGGTACCCTGGAGATCTTTCCCTTAAAGGAAATGCACCACCGTGGGAGACCAGGGTGTGGAATAGGAAATAGGAAAAGAAAACCAGCAGAGGGCTGAGGTTGTGGCTCAGTGGTAGAGCGCTTGCCTGGCATGTGTGAGGCCCTAAGTTGATACTCAGCACCACGTGTAAGTAAATAATAAAATACACAAAAGATTAAAAAAAAAAAAAAGGAAAAAAGAAAACCAGCAGCTCAATCCTTCAAGTACTAAGCTCATTCACAGCAGATTTTAGGAAATAGAAAATGAAATTGAGGATCCTCCTGAAGTCTGAGTCTGATACTCTTTGGAAAGTCTTAGTACCATCAGAAGTATGTGTTCTATCTGTGCCTGGCTTCTATTCCTACCTCATTGGCCCACTCTCTTAGTCTTGTACAGGCTTCACTTCTAGAAGCTGGAAGACAACATCAGAGATTCTTGGGATACTGCCCCATGCTCCTTTCTAGTCCATGCAAGCCCTCTTCCAAGACTTCAGGACCATAAATATGTTAGTGACACCCAATCTCCAGCTGAAACATCTCCTCTAAGCTCCAGACCCTCTGAATGTCTTGAATGTTCCCTTGGTGCCTTGGATTCAGCATGATTTCGTCTTCTCCACCTGACATGCTCTTCTTGGGTTTTTTTCCATCAGTGACTTTGTCCCTTACCTACCTAACTCCTCCAGTTTCCTATTCTCACTGATCACTGTGGGTTTGCTTGCTTTCTTTTTTTCCCTGTGGGCTGGGGAAAGTGTTCTATCACTGAGTTAAACCCCCAACCGCCTGGGTTTGCTTCATTACTGCCTCTCATATCCACTTTTCCCTTTATTCCTCATGATTTCTATCTTCATTTGGGTCCCAAGCATGTCTCTCCTAGTTATGCAAGCATACAAAATTCCAAAAGCATTTAACCTGGCTCTATTACTTTCTCTGTTCCAGATTCTCCTCTGTTCCTGGACTATTATTTTAAAGATGCAAATTTGGCTGAGTCAGTGCCTTGCTTCATGCCCCATTGCCCACAGAATGAGGTATACTCTTCTCAGTGTGGCTTCAGGACACTGTGACCTGGCCCCTGCCCACCTGTAGCCTTTCCTCCCCTGGTTGTTGTTTCAACTAGACTGTTGAAATTGAAACACTGCAGTTTCTCTCAGCTCCAGTTCACTGTTCCACCCCCATCCCTGTGCCTGGATCATCTATTTGTACTCCTGTCTCGGCCTGGCAAACTCCTACACATACTAAAGCGTCAGCTCCTTATAATCTCATCCGGGAGGTTTTCCAACTCCCTCTGTGTTCTTCTCTATCAGAGAGCACTTGGAACGTGGGATTATGATTTTCATGCATTTGCTGTCTCCCTCACTGGACTGTGAACAACTCATGGGCCACATCTTTCCTCCCCTTTTTAATCCCCTGCCTTAGTGATGGGCTGACATGGACAAGGAGCTCCTTATTATATGAAGGACATTTGTTGCAAGCACAGCCAACACAGCTGCTCTGATTTGCCGGTGTTTTCCAATGAAGAGTTGCCAGAGGTCTGTGTTTTCTCAGTCCCTGTTAAGCCTTTGGTAACGGTGACTGAGCACTTCCCAGCCCCATATTAAACAGAGAGACCCGGGGACTCCTGCCCACATAGGCTTCTGTTCCTCTGCTGCAATTCTACTTGGCAACACAAGATGGTGCCCTGTGGAGGCTTGTTGAGGTCCACCCAAGACATTTTCCCTGGGTGATCTGCTTGACCAGCTCAGCAGCAGCAGGAGCCCTAATACTCCAGGGTCACTGATGAGATTGATTCCCAATTTGTTTGTTAGGATAGACAGAGCTATTAATGTCCACATGTGACTTTAAGAAAAAATTGTGAGTAGCATTGTATCTATGTATTTTGGAATCAGATGGCTCTGAATTTTAATCCTTACTGTATTACTTACTAACTATGTGACCTGTCAAATTTTGGATCTTGGGTTCCTCCTCTGTGAAACAGTCAATAATACCTTTTACAAACTTTAAATGAGATGAAGTTCACAGACTTCTAGGCATAAATTCTGACACATAGTAGATTTTCAGTAAATATTCATTTTTCCCTTTTAAAAAAAAATCCTTGTATCACCTTATATATGTCCTCAACACATATTTATTTCTATTTTGTTTTATAATAGTTTCTATATGTGTCTCATTGCTACTTACCCTAGTCTAGGACCTCCTCAGAGACAAGAGTAGCCTGATTTTTCTCTATCTTCACATCTAGCTCAGCACTAGGTACATAGAAGTTCAAAAATAAATATCCAATAAAAGGTTGATGTGTGACTAAGCTTAAGTTAGCATAGCCCACCCCCATGTCTTCTTCTTGGGCCAGAAAAAAACAAAAAAACAAAAACTGAGCTATTCATGTCTAAGTTCTTGAATATTTTTGCTCAAAGCATACGATGGTAAAGGTCTGATAAAAGCTGAACTGGACCTTTTGCCCTCTGTGACCCCAGAGGATTTTCTACCTGCATGTACCATCTGGAGAGTTTGGACAGAACTGGGCAGCCTGCCTGCATCACATGGTTAGAGAGGCTGGCCTCCAGGGGTCGACCCGGCTGACTGGCTATATAGACTCGCAATCCCCTGTTGTGGGCAGGAGCCAGAAGACTGGGGCGTGGCTGTCAGGGACGGCACAGAGACAGAGAAGGCAGATGGACCGGAATTGTCCTACCTTGGTTTGGGTTTATGTCTGAGTTCCTGTAATCCTGCCAGCCCTTCTGTTCCTGGGGGAAGAGGTTCAGGCATCTCCCATAGAGGCTTTTCCTAAGCTTGGGAAGATCAGTGTATCTCTTTAGACTGCAGGCCTACCCAGGTTGGGGAAGGGGGCAGCCCCAAGGTTCCTCTGGTTAAAGGAAGACCTGTGCAAGGACCCTGTATTGTGAACAGTTACCTGGAGCTGCACTTGAGCTGTGAGGAGACGCTTTATGCACAGGCCCTGGGTCTCCAAACCTCTCCCTTGAGAACTTCCACTTCCTCCATAGGTCCAAAGTGCTACTGAGCACAGTCCATTTAATGAAATGGGGAGAATTAACCTCTGATCATTAACTCCTCTGTGCCTGGACTAAGATCTGCAATTGGGACTCAACTCTAGAGATGGAGCTTTGCTCCAGGAGGAGGCCTCTTAAAGTCCCCAACCAGGCCAAGAGTTTGAGTCTTCTGTCTCCTGTCTGTGACTTTTTTCTGTATATGATAGCTGAAGTAGTTTGAGAAATGGGAAGTGGGAATAGAAGATTCTGGAAACCCCCCAGGCTTTTCTGGTGCTGGAGCAGTATGGCTGTTGAAGCTGTTACCAGGGATGGAGATGGGGATGCCAAGGAAGGGGGTTTCCTTTGGAAGTTACCTTTTATTAGACACATGGATGCCTCCCAACAATACTAGAAAACAAAGGCTGTAGAGACATTCAAATTCAAAGTGGCTTCTGTTTTTTGTTTTTTGTATCATGGAAAAATCTTAACAAACACAAGATAGAGAAAGTAGTATACTGAACCCTCACATGCCCCTCACTCAGTTTCACAAATTTCCAGTATTTTGCCCATTCTTATTTTCTCTCTCTCCAACTTTTTTTCCCTAGAGTAGAAACATCTCATTTATCTTAGAAGACTTGTAAGCCCTTATAGAAATCTACAATAAGAAACAAAGGATTTAGGGGGCTGAGATGGAATTTGGAGATATTCTGGGCTTTCTTAGGCTACAGGTAGAAAAATGGAGACCAAGAGAAGAGAATGAGCACAGGAAGCCTGAGGCTGAGTCTGGGCTGAAAGCAGTCCTCAGAATGCCCAATATCTCGACTCATCCAGCTCCAGGCCTGAACAGCAACTGAACGCTGCAGCACAACCCACTCTGAACAAAGGGAAGTGGTCCAAAACCCCACAAGATCCCCAAATGTCAAAAGCATGATGAAGCCACTCTTGCCACACTTTAGGCAAAATAAAGTCCCCAGCAGGGCCAAGAGTTTGAGTCTTCGGTCAAACTCTTTAGGGTTTTAGGGCTCATAAATCACCTTCATTTTTGTCATCAAATGACAAAACGGAGTCATTTGATGCTCTCAAATGACTGGCAGGTGTTGTCATTAAAACACCATGGAAGATTCAATGAAGGAAAGGGATTTAAGCTGGTGGCAGAACCAGGACTAGTAAGCCCAAGGTCCTTCCTTCTGCTTGATGGTATCCCTGCAAAAAGTGAAAAGTGGATGCCCTACATCTGGTTTCTCTGCTTTCTAAAATCCAGGAGCCTTGGGACCCCAAACCTTCCTAGCAATTTTATCCTGAAGAGGAAAAAAATCCCCACAAAGATGGGAGCTTTGTGCAGGGAGGAAATATGTCCCCTTGGTAAGATCTAGTCATTGAGATACTACTGATTTTGGTTCAGAGCAGGGAGCAGGGAGTTTCCCAAAATGCAGGGATATCTGCTGAAGATGAGAGAGACAGAGCTGGGCTAGAGCATCCCAAGTCTTTGGGCATGAAGGGCTGCAGGCTTGTTCAGAGTGACCTTTCCCTTACTGGCTGCTGGGCAGGCGGCTCCCTGAGCAGCAGGGGCTGACTAACACTTAAGCTACAGCTAGTGCCTGTCACCCTGTCCACAGGGTCCTGCAAAGTACTATGGTCACCCCTGCTCTAAGTCCCAACTGTTTAATTTTCAAAGGGTCTGGGGACATCAGTACAGCCAACAGGGGAGAGCCAGATGCTTTCTGCTTTGCTCTTAGGTGTGAGTGGGGAGTGGGGAGCCCTGTGCTGATTGAGGCTTAGCTGTGGGCCCAAGTACGATGCTAGCTTTTTTTTTTTTTTTTTTAAATATATTTTTAGTTGTAGGTGGACACAATGTCTTTATTTTATTGCTGTGTATGTGGTGCTGAGGATCGAACCCAGGGCCTCACGCATGCAAGGCAAGCGCTCTACCGCTGAGCTACAACCCCAGCCCCCGATGCTAGCTTTTAATAATATTTTTTTGGGGGCTCTGTAATCCTAAGACACACTTACTATTGCTACTATTTATCTCAGTTTACAGAAGAAGCACCTGAGATAAGAGAGGTTAGGAAACTTCTTCAAAGTCACAGAGTTGGAGAGAGTGTAGTCATGAGCTACATAATGACATTTCAGCCAACAATGGACTGCGTATGCAATGATGAAGGTTGTATCACTAGTAACAGTTGTAACTATCCCAGTTTGTGTAAGTACACTCCATGATGTTCACTGAATAATGAAATCACCTAATGATGCATTTCTATGAACATATTCCCATCATTAAGCAACACACGACTATGTGTATATGTATATGTGTGTGTGTGTGTGTGTGTGTAAGTACACACATATTCTTTATATTATGGCAGTACAAAAATATGCATTTGTATGTATAGTGCCAGTTTTTTAAATGCAAACTTTATTGACTTTAGTAATCTTCATTTAATAAACAGATTTTAAAGTCTGCTTTGAAGTAATGAAGTTGACATCTTCCAATTTGATATTTAATCCAAGTAGTAACCAAGTATTTACTCTTTAGTTTGAGGGTTGATCAGACTAGTTTATGGGTCTCCCCTCTTAAAGGCAAGATTGCTGACAGTGCAGCTGCAAAAGTCATCTACAGTCAGACTGCTTGCCAAAGGCTGACACTGTCAACACTTTCATTCCCAAAGTTGCATGAAAACATAACAATCTAGTTTTTCACACTGGGTTGGTTTTGAAGTGGTTACAAAGATACCAATAACACAAATTGTTCCTAGTATAGTCCTAGTTCATGATTTTGGTCTTAATACATTTAAAGTAGCTGTGTGTGTGTGTGTGTGTGTGTGTGTGTGTGTGTGACAGAGAGAGAGAGAGAGAGAGAGAGAGAGAGAGAGAGAGAGAAAGTGAAGAGAGAAACTCAGTAAAACCAAAAGCATGTCTTCAGTTATCTTACAGGGTAAAAAGCTATCTGTTGAACCAGACATTTTTTCTATCCTCTCTTACTTTCCTACTCTCTTTTCCAAAAAGTTAGTTTTTGCTTTCCATGAGATATTTTTTATAAAGTCAAAAGGATATGATCCAGGGGCTGGGATTGTAGCTCAGTGGTAGAGCGCTTGCCTCGCATGCGTGAGGCCCTGGGTTCGATCCTCAGCACCACATACAAAGCAATAAAATAAAGACATTGTATCCATCTACAACTAAAAAAATACTTTAAAAAAAAAGGATATGATCCAACAATTCCACTTCTAGGTATATACTCAAAAAAATTGAAAGCAGGGACTCAAATGATACTTGTACACCGATATTCATAGCACCACTATTCTCAATAGCCAAAACATAGAAGCATCCAAGTGTCCATCAGCAGATGAATGGAGGAACAGAATGTGCTCCAGACACTAAAGGAAAAATATTATCTCATTTTACTTACCTGTGGAGTCTATATCAGTAAATTCACAGAGACAAGAAGTCGAAGAGTAGTTATAGGGGCTGGGGTGAGGGACGTGGGGAGTCATTGTTACTAGGTATAGAATTTCATTTTGGGATGATGAAGATGTTCTGGAGGTGATGGTTGCACAATGTGAGTATGCTTAATGCCACTGAACTGTACACTTGACAATGGTTACTGTGGTAAATTTTATGTTTTATATATTACATCACAAAAAAGTCAAAGGGTTTTTATACTCAAAAATTATTTTTATTAAAATTCAGTTCTAAGCCGGGCGCGGTGGTGCACACCTGTAATCCCAGCACCTGTAATTGGAGGCTGAGACAGGAGAATCATGAGTTCAAAGCCAGCCTCAGCAATGGCGAGGCACTAAGCAACTCAGTGAGACCCTGTCTCTACATAAAACACAAAATAGGGCTGGGGATGTGGCTCAGTGGTCAAATACCCCTGAGTTCCATCCCTGATACCAATAAATAAATAAATAGACAAATAAAATAAAATTCAATTCTAGCGTGTTTATTTGTTATGAATCCCACACACTACCTCATTAAAGTACAATGCATTCTAGCAAACCTCAAGGCAGGCTTCAGTTAGGAACCTTTGTTCTATGCCTGACAGCACTGATAATTGTTTTGTTTACTTTTCACTTGGGAGGTTTGCCTAACAGGTGTTCAAATATTAGGCAGACCAAGTCTCAGTGTAAACCTCTTCTCTGTTCATAATTTCAGGGGCAGATGTAAGTCCAGGAATAGATTGTCGTTTTTTGAGACCGAAGGTCAGTGCAAAAACTGGAAGAGATTTCCTGTGCTGCTACAAGGGCTTCTTCAAAAGCAGCTACTTTGTCCTCCTTTTTGCACAGGGCATCACTTCATGACAGAAGGGAGGACTTGCTCTCTGGGATCTTTCACTTAAGTGTCAATAAGAGATTACATTTTAGATACATGTTGTCCACTCACCCAGGAAGCCATAGAAATGCATGTTTCTGTAAACTGACACTTACTAAATTGCCTGACCACGTTTTCAGTTCAGCTCTGTCACTTGCTGCAATGAAGCTGGAACCTGGGATATAAAGCCCATCTCTCTACACAGGCTTCAGGGTTTCCAGTGCAGAACATCCTGGGAGAGATCTATCTCCTCGACTGTCCAACAAAAAACTCCTACCAAATGTCATGATATTGGATGGGAAATATGGAGCACAGTTGGAAACCTCTCTCATCTTCCATATGGTTCATCTTCCATGCAGGTGGCAGCTACTGCAGTTTTAATGGACATTGGAAATTCCTGGAAGATTTTTCTCTTGCTCTTATCCCTTATCTGCTAGGCTGAGCTTCTTCAAGGGAGAAAAGTAGCCTGCTAGTCCTGAAGTTAGGTGATGGAGGGAGTGATGGCATAAGGCATTGGGGAGGAGCATGTGTGTAAAGGAAATGAAGGGAACTGGTGGTCTTGTGTGGCACAGACTGTAGAGTAAGAATGAAGCAGAGGCACCAGTTAGGGGGTCACTGCATTTTTCAGGCAGAGATGATGGTGGTTTGGACAAGGATTGGTAGCAGTGGAAGTGGTGAGAAGTGGTCAGATTTGGTACATATTTTGAAGGCAGATATGCTTATAGATGAGTTATGAAGTGTGGCATAAATAGAGAAGACAAGTGTTCCAAATGTTTTGGATAAGATGGAGGGTGCAGCCTTTCCTGAGATGAGGAACACCATAGAAGGAAGGGGTTATGGGACAGGTGGCAAACCAAAAGATTGGTTTGGATATATTAAGTTTGAGATGCCCATTAGATATTTGAATAGAGACGGTTAGATAAGGCAGTTGGTTATACAGTTCTGGAGTTGAGGGAAAGGCATGCTGGAGAAACGGATCGGGTGGGAAGAGGGAAGCCCACTCCACATTTTCTACATTTTCATTGGTGGGAGTCAGAGACAAACCAGAACTTTCTTCGGCACCTCCCATTTCAGCATTGGCCAGTCATGTCTTCCCAAGGACAGTTTTGGTGAAATGCTAGAGATAAAGGGCTATCTGGAGTGGGTTCAAGGAAGAATGAAATGAGAGGAAATGGGGACAAAAAAGTATAAAGAAAATAGGAAAATCTTGGAATAAGTAGAAAAACATGGTGGCAGCTATTGGGGAGATTTTTTGTCTATATATGATGAGAAGAATTCCAAAATGTTTATCTTGCTGATGGGGATGTTACAGTAGGGAAGAGCAACATTTTGGTCTATTAGATTGTAGAAATAATTGTTGGAACAAGTACTGAGCAAAAAGTGGGAGGATCCAGTACCTTTGCTTTTTCGGGGTGTAGGATCAGGAAAGGAATGCCAAGGACAGTTCCACCTGGGCCACAAGGTGTTCTATCTCTAGGAAAGTGCAGTTCTATCAACCAGATGGAGCAGGTGTGCTTGAAAGGGAGAAACACCTGGAGCTCACTCACTGTACATTCAACATACTGTTGATTTTTTTCTCAGGGACCTTTTGTCCTCTTTCAATATTTTTCTCGGTAGAGCCAAAGCCTGTTCTCCTGATGGCACCAAGTTGGGGAAATAGATTTGTTTGAAACTATACAGTCAGAAATGATAAAAGCAAGAATTTATTGGAAGGATTCTGAAATGTTTCTGTACCTAACATGGGATGGAACAATCTGAACCAAGGACTTGTAGACCACTAGGACTCTCTCCCCATCTGTCATCTTTTCTCCTTTCTGCATATGGGCTTCATTGACTTTTATCAACTTCCTTCCCAAAGTGAGGAACAGCCATTAAAGCTTTTGGGTCTCATGTCCAGAACTGATATGCTAAAAGGATGGAATCATTCCTGTTGAACGTCTTATTCCAAAATAACCGACACTAGGCAATATATAAAGAAAAGAGATTTATTTGGCTCAAGATTCTGGTGGTTAGAAATTCCAAATAGCACAATCCCGTCAGGGGCCTCTTGGCTATGTTACAACATGACAGAGAAACAGAAAGGGAACTGGCCACTTGCAAAAGGGGCACAAGTTCAAGCAAGGAAGCAAGAGACTGGGAGGGCCAGGTTTGCTCTTTTTATAGCAACTTGCTCTTATGAAAAATAATTCACTCCTACTAGATTTGACCCAATCCTGTAAAGTAGTATTCATCCATTCAGGAGGTGGAGCCTCTCAAGAACTGATTACCTTCCACTAGGCCCCACCTCTTAAAGGTCTCACCATCTTTCAATAGTGCCACATTAAAGACCAAGTTTCCAGTACATGGACTGTGGGGGTGTAAACCACATCAAACCATAGCATTATGATATACAAATAAAAAATCTTGAGGAGGACTCTGATTGGCTCTGGTTGGGTCAGATACCTACTCCTGGACCAATCAAATATAATCAGTGTTCTGGAAGATTTTTTTTGGTACCAGAGATGGAACTCAGGGGTACTCCACCATTGAGCCACATCCCCAGCCCTATTTTGTGTTTTATTTAGAGATAGGGTCTCACTGAGTTGCTCGGCGCCTCACGGTTGCTGAGGCTGGCTTTGAACTCATGATTCTCCGGTCTCGGCCTCCGAAAGTGCTGGGATTACAGGGCGTGCCACTGCACCCAGCTTCTGGAAGATTTTGTAGTACATCTGATATTTCCAGTCGGAACCTTATAGTTAGAGTTGGAGAATGGAAAATTTATTAGAAAAAGAAGTACTGTTTCTGTATGAAGGGAAGTCTGCAGGGCAGACAAACAATAGATGTTCACTACAATAACCAGATCAGGAAAGACCCATTCTTTTTTTCTTTACCAATGAGGGATCTTCTTGGTAGCTGGCATACTCTGGGATTATTCAGCAAATATTCACACCTCTTTCACTGAAAGATTGGTACTGAGATTTCCTTTGTCCAAGAGAGTGTAAATAGATATGACAAGCAGAGGCCTGACATGAGCTTTTGTGGTTGGGTTCTCACTGTTGTGCTTTTGCCATATCCATGAAAAAACTGTTCCATGCATGCCCGGGAGCAAGAGACATGGGACCAGAGCAGACGAGCTGAACTGCAGCTTTGGAGCTTAAAGCAAAAATGGCGCCTCCCCATTGATCTGCAAATGATGGGCATAATAATGATTATTTTTATGTGGTGCTGAGTTTCTGGGGAATTTTATTAGGCAACATTATTATAGCTGTAGTCAACTGACATACTTTGTCATACATTTATGACATATTTATAACATCTAAATACTTATGTTTATGAAAACTGTATATATGAATGTGGAAACTAGAGAGAATAAAAGGGAAAAAATGGATCTCATGAAAATAAAAGAGAGACCAGTAGAGTAGAGGACAGGTTGGTGAGGGAAGGAAAGAAGGAACAGAAAGGGGAGGTACTCAGCAAGGAAACTGACAAATTATGTTATGTGCATGTATGAATATATCACAGTGAATCCTACGACTTTGTATTATTATAATGTACCAATAAAAACTCTATATATCTGAGTTTCATGTTTATATCAGTTTCATTCATAATAGCCCAAAATTGTAAAAATCCAAATGTCCATCAACAGGAGAATAAATAAACAAATTATGGTATATCTACACTACGGAATATTATATTACTCAGTTATAAAGAGGAACACACTCTACTCAGCAACATACATAAATCTCAGAATCATTATGCCAAGTAAAATAAGCTAGATATACAAGAGTATACATTGGTTGATTTCATTTTTATGAAATTCTAGGATAGGAAAAATTGCTAATGATCTCTTGTGATGATAGGCAGATTGATGCTTGCCTGCAGCCAGGAAGTTGTAAGGGATCTGCTGCAAACATGCATGAAGAAACATTGTGGGAGCTGGGCATGGTGGCATATCCCTGTAATCCCAGCACTTTGGGAGGCTGGGATAGGAGAATCACAAGTTCGAAGCCAGCCTCAGCAACAGTGAGGCGCTAAGCAACTCAGTGAGACCCTGTCTCTAAATAAAAACACAAAATAAACAGGGCTGGGGATGTGGCTCAGTGGTTGAGTACCCCTGTGTTCAATCCCTGATACCAAATTAAAAAGAAAAGAAAAGAAAAGAAACCCTCTGGGATGGTGGAAATGTTTCTGTCTTCATAGGGATGTTTAAATTTGTATTTACATTTATTAAAACTTGTTGAAATGCATTCTAAAAGGTGGTGGACTTTATTTTTATTTTGTCTCAATAAAGTTGATTTTTTAAAAATCTGTTATTCCAGACTTTAGTGTCTCCAGGGACCAATCCACTAGAAACAGAACTTTCAAATAACTTCCCAAGATGCAGATCTAACCATGTTACTCTCCTGCTTAAAATCCTCCTAATGATTCTCTTTCAGAGCCAGTTCCAAACTCAACCTAGTATACAAGGCTGCTATACTCTGAATTCTGCTTACCTCTTACAATTTACCCACACCCCAGAGTCTATATTCTAGTCTCATAAGACGCATCTTCTTGCAACACATTTGTGAATATTTACAACACTGTGCTCCCTGCCTGGCAACAGTTTTTCTATCCCTAAGAGCCAGCTTGTATGGCAGCCTCCTCTGGGAAGGGGCTCCCTGTCTCCTCTAGGCTGAATGTACCTGTCATTTCATATTGTGGTCCTTGACATTCTGCAGATGAATTTCTGGTATTTTGTGTGACATCCTGTCACACTGTGAGTACTGTGTTAATGAAACAAAACCCCTGTATACATAGCCCTGGGCCCAGCTCAGGGCCTGGCATGTGGCCAGTGCTCAGTAAACTTACTTGAATAATTGACTGAGTGATTGGCTATCAGTTCTCTGTACTTTGCTCCTGGGTGTGTTTTGAGGCCTTGACTTTTACAGAGTTGCCTTCAAGGGGCCCAGTTTCACTTGCTGTCACTGAGTACTTCTGCTTCTTGGGTATGGTTGAGTCTGAGAGCAGTGGAAAGTCCAAGACCCTCTGCCCCAGTCAAAATTCTCCTATTCAAATAGGCTTTCCTCTTGTACTTCCCCCATGATGACATTTGGGGAAAGAAGAAAATTTTGCTTTTGCTTTGTTGAGTAAAACTTAACAGAAAAGCCAATGTAGTGATGTCCATAGGATCAGCCTGATTATGAAGCAGGCTACTTGTAAAATACTCACCAACACAGGCAATAATAAGAACAGAATCCAGTCAGTTTATCATGTGCTTTGCACGTACCAGTCTCTACACTGGGCCTTCTAGAGCAATCAGAGATAAGTAAGACATTGTCTTCTGGATAGCTGGCAATCTGGAGCCAGCTGAGAAGCACAGCAGCTGCAGTATGAGACCTGCTATCATGCAGACACATAGGCCTATGGGAACACTCACTGAAGCATTTTTCCCACTAGGGTGAATAGTGAATAGGAAAGAATTTATTTGACTGGGAATTGAAGATGGAGATTTTGGAGACACAGAAATCGAAGGGAAAATTCATTTTAATTAGAGAAAACAGGAAGAATAAACTGCTGGCACAAGGAAAGCACATGGCAATGTCAGGGCAGGTGCTGCTGGAATGGGAGTGAGGTGAGATTAGGTTGACTCAGGAGGCTGAATGCACACATAAGGAGCCTTTTAGGAGTTGGGGCTCCACCTCACAGGCAATAGGAAGTCTTGCAGAGTCCTGAGCTTGCGAGTAGAAAGAGCCATGGACATTAAAGTAAGTTTGAGAGCAGGTAAGGAAAGATCACCCTGATCACACACCTGTACACACAGGTGTGCACGAGGGGATGCAGAAGGACAGATTGGTGACATTGTTGCCTTTTGCACTCAGTCTGTCTTATGTGGGGCCACCCATAATTCTCATCTCTCTCCTAGCTT
Organism: Geosciurus inauris; assembly: GCA_004024805.1. Lineage (NCBI taxonomy): Eukaryota > Metazoa > Chordata > Mammalia > Rodentia > Sciuridae > Geosciurus > Geosciurus inauris. Next base: position 40,797 of record PVHX01003039.1, on the reverse strand, counting down.
CTTTTCCTCTTTCATCCCCCTTGTGGCCTTTATATCCTTAGTTAAAACATTCTGTACCACTAGTAAGGTTTCATGGCACTTCTCCCCCCACCTCTGACTTTCAGCAACCTTGATTCACAACTGGTTGCTCGCTCCTGTACACCCTTAATCCTTGCTCCTAAATACAAAAGGAAAATTAGGAGGAAATCGTGCTTGTTTGATTTGCTTGTGGGATTCCCTGAAAATTAATCTCCCTAGATAGAAAGAGCCATGGACATTAAAGTAAGTTTGAGAGCAGGTAAGGAAACCAAGCTTCTACCAGAAACCTTGTTACATCAGGCCTCTGATCTTTCTTGATGAAGTTGGGGGTCAAGTTGACTTGTCTTCACTGGGCTTTCTGACCATCAAGACTTTGTCCCACAGGACCAGGGGAGATGATAAGGGACATGCAAGTGACCTCTTGAGCATGATTCCTAATTCCCCTTGGGTTTCCAATGGTGTTACTCTTCAAGACAATTATTTTCTCTATAGAGAATTAGCCCTGGTTAGGGCCTTGGAATAGGGAAGTCGGCATGCTAAGTTCAGAGGAGCTAAAGAGCAAACCAGGCGTGGGATTTCCCCTGAGCCACCTCCTCAGAAGTCGCCAAAAACCCAGCAAACTTCAGCTTCCACCTTTAGCAAAAAGGGAAGGTGACATCAGTGGTCTCTGCCAGAGGTGACTGTAGTCCTGGAGCTTGCATTTGTCTGGATATAGTCATCACCCAGAATGGCCTTAGGGTTCTATCCTTATGTTCTCCATCAGAACCTGTCCTTGGGCAGTCATTGCTCTCTGCTGCTGATCAGAGCAGAACAGAGCCCTCACTGTTTGAATCATTGGAGCTAAATCCCAGACATCATACAACAGGCCCCACTGAGGCCCTCGGTGAGGCCCTAGGGCAGGCCCTATTGAGTCCTGCCCAAATATTGTTTTAAGCCACTTGTCAGAAAGCAGTAGGTAACTGGAACACATATATGTAAATGTGACAACTTAGGCAGGCACAATGCAAACCCACAAGTTCACACGTATGTATGTGATAATAATCACAAGTCCGAAGCACTGTACATGTGGAAGAAGTTAATTCATTAGTAGGATGATACATATTCTTGTTGCTATTCCCATGAAAGACATTAGAAGTTTCTTCAGTCCTAGCCAGAACTTCGTGCTTCTTCAATAGAAACTTCTGGACAAAACAAGCATGGAGAAAACTTTGGTCAGGCCATAGGCTGTGTGTGTGTGTTGTGGGGATTTACACCAGGGCACATTGCCTACCACTGAGCTACATTCCCACCCTCTAGGCCATAGGTGTTTGTTAAGAATAGACATATTTGGGGCTGAGGTTGTGGCTCAATGGCAGAGCACTTGCCTCGCATGTGTGAGGAACTGGGTTCGATCATCAGCACCACATACAAATAAACAAAACAAAATAAAGACACTGTGTCCATGTATAATAAAAAATATTAAAAAAAAACAATAGACATATTTGGTAAATTATCTTCCATCCTTACCCTGTTTCCAGCTGGCCTGCTCACCTCAGCTCACATTAGATTAGGGTCACACATGTGCATTTCCTAGAACCTCAGTATTATTTTGGGACCTCAAATTGGGCTCCATGGCCTTGGTATGGAATTCCAGGGAATGTTTCTGCATTTGAAGCTACTACAGTGTCCTTTTCTAATTATTTCTGTTGGCAGTTCCTTTGACTGCTTTTAATATAGTATAGTTTCTCCTAAACTGAAAGTTCTTTGTCCCCGGGACACTACATGGAGTAAAATGGAATACCTGTATGTTTTCCAGATCCTACATACTGATTGATTTAGAGTGTACTTGGGGCGAGGGGACTCATTTTCATATTCTCAAATTCATATTTTCAAATTCTACATGGTAGACTCAGCAGCTCAGGGGATGAAGACTCATAACCATACCCCTAGGATCCTCTATACTAGGTCCCAGTGAATACAGACTCAGATTGCAGTGGCACTGAGGAAGGACATCCCCCACCTCCTACTCATGTCTTCACACCTGCTTCTCGGTCAGCTTCTTACCTCTGACCCGCACGTTCCTCCACCCTGCTCTGTTCTAGTCCTTTTGCACTTTATGTGCAAAAATATTTTTTTGAAAGGATTTTGTCTTTCTCTCTTCCACCTATACATGAAAAGTGATTATTTGGAAACTCCCCCAAATAAAGTAGGCCACAATATATAAGAATTTTAGAGTGACTACTTTTTGCCAGAAGATCAGAAATATAAAGTCCTAACTGTAATTGAATCTAGCTGTGATGTAAGGGCATTTCATTTGTTCAACAAAGATCAACTACTTTTCTTCCCTGGGTTCAGCCTTGGATTCTGAGTAGAAAGAGAAAGAAGATAGACCCTGGCCTCAGAATGCTAAATTGTAACTCCTAACCTACATGCTTCTATTATTTTTTCAGAAATGCTCAGCACCATGGGAATGTCTTCCTGTTCTTTTGGTGGTTCTTAATGGTACTCAAAGACGTTTTGAGGTGAGAAAGCAACCTTCCTTTGACTTCATTGTCCTGTGGGCTAATAGTCATAGACCAGGAGGAATTTCTCAGGGGAAATTCTGGAGAGTTGGCCACCTAACTGCATGTTCCTTTGTTCTATATGGATCCCATATCAGTCTGGGTTTTCCAAGAAGCAAATGCCATGAAGGGGTTGGATAGATGTATAAGAGATTTCCTTGTTGAGGAAAAGGCTTATGAGGGAAAATGGGGAAGGGGTAAAAGAAACTGGTGAGCTGTTTGACAGCAACACAGGACTGACCACTGTGAAGAAAAGAGAGAAGGAAGGAAGGGGGAGGGTAGGAAGAGTCTTAGACTGCAGTGCAGTATCAGAGAGTTTCTGTAAGCTGGTTAGGAGTCCTTGAACCAAAGTTACCTGTCAAAGGAGGCTGACTTATAGGAATGTGTCTCAGTATTCCTGTCCTGCTGTCATTGGCTCGGAACACCCTGTGAGCCATGTGGCTTCAGTGCAAAGTCAGTAGATTCAAAGCACAGCGGCTGGGCCCTTGGTTAATTACCCTCTCGCAGTCTGTTTGAGAGGTGCATTTTCATGACTGCCACAAGTCCCCATTAACTAGCACCCTAAGCAGTCCCTCTTTCTTTATCCTTAGCTCTATGATGATAGTTCAGGAATGTAAGTTATATCTGAAAATTTCCCCCTCTTCTCAGGTGTTCCTAGACACTGATGTAAGGAATAAAAATCAGTCCATTTATGGAGAGTGAAGGAAAGAGAATTCAATTTTTCCAAGGACCATGAATTTTCTCCAACCACTGACTCTTTGGCTTGCAGCTGTCAGTCAGGAATGGTTCCCCACCTCCCCCAAGTATTTGGTTGCTCCTTTAATTGCTAGGTTCTTGGGTGAGGAGACTTGAAATCCACCCTGAAATCCCCAATACTTCTTTTAGCCATGAATTTCACCATCTCTGCCAAGCTTTTCTCAGAACTACTGCCAAAGCTAAATAAAATGACAGATTTGCTTTTCACTTCAAACTGTGCACTTATGAAGGTATGCACTTACTGGGAAAAGAGATGACTGGGAAGCCAAATTTCTCGTTAGTCCATAAAAAAAACAATGGGGAGCTAGCATTGATTAAGTGCTTCTACTTTACCAGTCATGGTGATAGGTGTGTGACATCGATCATCTCTTTTAATTTCACCTCAACCCTCTGAGATCAGTATGGATTGATTCCTTTTACAAATTAATCCCAGGATCAGGACGCATGATGTAGAAGGGAAGAGGGATTTAGCCAGGACCAAGTTCAGGTTCTTAGACTCTAAAGCCAGTATTCTTATCACTTCTACGATCTCTGACCCATATGTTGGATAATCTATCTGACTTAAAAATATGAATTAAGTAAGGATTAATTTACTTAATAACTTTTTTTCTATTAATGAGAAATTCTAAGGAAAGTGGGGGTGAAAGCCAAAGGAACCATCTTTTTCTTCCCTCCCCATGGCCTACCAAAGGCTCAAAGGTAGTACTTCCTGAGTGACGTTCAGAGGCCCTGTGACCTGGCAGCCAGGCTGTCCTTCATCTCCATTCCAAATTCCCATTAGTCTGGTTTACCTTCTGATCTGCATTTGAGACTTTTTTCTAAGGTGAAATTTACTAACATAAAATGACCATTTTAAAGTGAATAGTTCAGTAGCATTTGGAGTCATACAAAATAAAACTCTATACCCATAAGCAGTTATTCTCATCTGCCCTCAATTCCTGGCTACCACCCATTTGCTCCCTGATAGCAACACTATCAAATTGACTTGATAAATCCATTATAAATGGAGTTACCTATTTTTCCTATTTCATACACATAGAATCATACAGTATGTGACTTTCTGCTTGTCTTCTTTCATTTAGCATAATGTTTGAGATTCATGTTGCTGTATGTATTAGTACTTTATGTTTTTTATGACTGAATTATGTTCCATAACTTATTTATACATTCATCTGTTGATGAGCATTTGGTAGTTTCCAACTTTTGGTTATTATGAGTCATGCTACCATAATCATTGATGTGTAAGTCTTTGAATACCTATTCTCAATTCTTTTCGGTATAACTGTAGGGGAGAGAGAGATCCCTCTCCTTTCCCCTAATTCCTATGTGCTCTCTTTGGCTAGTATAGGAATCCAGTAACTACAAGAGCTGACCAACAAGAGAAAAGCATAAAAGTTTTAATTAAGGTTATATACAAATGGGGATCTTTACAAGAAATTGAAGTCTGAAGAAATGCCAAAGTGTCTTGCATTTATACTTTTACACAAAGAAAAATAAATCTGTGAAGGAATGACAGGACAAATGGGTATGTAGACTAGGACATTAAATTGTAGGGATGTTACTAAGAGATACTTAGGGGTGGGGTGGGGATGTAGTGGAAAATTTTCAAGGAATTTGTTCATTCAGGTTCACTGCAGCCTCAATTACCCAGTCTCTGGTGGTCAAGCCTCTCTTCTGGCCTTGGCATGGAAAGGACATCCCTCCTGAAAGAATATTTATGGCTTGTTGCATATAAGTAAAGAAGCCAAAAGGCTTTTTTTCTAAAGTTTTAGTTCCTCAAGGGATTTCAGCCTGACATAACAGGCCAATTTGGCATATTTTGGGATGACACGTCTTCCACTCCTTCAATACCTATGATGGAATTTCTGGGTGTTTTGGTAATCCTACTGTTAACTTTTTGAGGAACTGTCAAACCTTTTCATAATAGCTGTGCCAATATCCACTCCAGAGAGCAATATATGAGTATTCTAATATCTCCACATCCTCACACTTGAGACTTTGTAAATTGAATCACAGGATGAGGAAGTGGCCTCTCTGAAACATTTTCCTCTTTCACATGTGAACTTTCTCTTTCACATGCAGCCTACGCACGAAAGTGACTAGGAGGAAGGATACTACACCATGATGCAAACAGAAATTCCACCAGCCTCCAGATATCATGTGTCACACCTCTGCCAAGCTCTGTGAGCATTTGCTTCAACTGGCCTCCACCACCTCCAGGTGAACCTGCTCCAGGCTGCTCTGCACCAGTGGAAGATGACTGACTGTGAGTTTAGGTACATCTACATGCTGGCTCAGGACTACCTGTACCAAGTCCTGCAGGAACCACAACGTGGATCAAGTCCCAGCAAAACATCCAGAGTATTACACAACGTGGCTTTCTCAGTCCAAAAAGAAATTGAAAAGAATCTGAAACCATACTTGGACAATTTTGATGTGGTGTCTGTAGATACTGCCAGAACAATATTCAATCAAGTGATGGAAAAGGAATTTGAAGATGGCATCATGAACTGGGGAAGGATTGTGACCATATTTGCATTTGGAGGAGTTCTTGTCAAGAAACTTCTACAACAGCAAATTACCCCTGCTGTGGATAATTATAAGGAGATTTCCTACTTTGTGGCTGAGTTCATTATGAATAATGCAGGAGAATGGATAAGGCAAAACGGAGGCTGGGTATGTGTGATGAAAAATTTTTTCATTGTTTTTACTATGAAATAGGAATTCAGAGTTTCCTTGCTAATTAAACCACCATCACAAAACACCCACTTAAGATTTAATTTTCTTTGGGTAGTTTGTTTTAGAAATTCTTAATTAAAAAAACCCCTACACCTTTCTAATGAATTTCTGATGAATCCTAGAACTTTATAACTAGAAAACCCTTACAGTTTTTATTCCTGACACTATGAATTACAATAATGAGGTTTGGGGACCAATAAAGCAGCTTTCTAATGCATTTTCAGAATCAATAGCACAGGCACTCTAGCACTTACTTTTTGCTGGGGCTGTCACAACAAAGTAGAACTAGTACAGAAACACTTGATATTCGACGCTGTCATATGTAGATATTTATTATGTTGAAAAAGATAAGTATATTTTTGCAAGTTCATTACAAATTAATTTTTGTCAGTTTTCTAATATAAAAATTCTGGACTGTTAAAGAGAACTGTTATTTAAGATTATTATTATTATTATTATTATTATTTGGTACTGGAGATTGAACTCAGCAGCACTCGACCACTGAGCCACATCCCCAGCCCTATTTTGTGTTTTATGTAGAGACAGGGTCTCACTGAGTTGCTTAGAGCCTCGCTGTTGCTGAGGCTGGCTTTGAACTCGCGATTCTCTTGTCTTGGCCTCCTTAAGTGCTGGGATTACAGGCTTGCACCACTGTGCCCGGCTTGTTATTTAAGATTTTTAAAATAAAAATTTACTTTATTATCAGTACCTCAAAAAGCCAAGACTCTCTAGGGACCTATGTTGGAATTCATGTTGGGAAGAACCCTTTCACAGATGGATGTATATGCTTCCCTTTGTGTCCCAATACACGACATTCTTAGTTTTTAAAAGCACTTGGAGCCTCTCTTCAAGAGGCCAATCTTTTTTTTTTTTTTTTTTTTTTTAATTTTTTTTTTGGTGTTGATGGATTTTTATTTTGTTCATTTATTATTTATATGTGGTGCTGAGGCTCGAACCCAGTGCCTCAGGCATGCTAGGCAAGCGCTCTACCACTGAGCTACAGCCCCAGCCCACTCAAGAGGCCAATCTTAACTCTCATCTGTCCCAAGTGATAACTACTGTTATCTATCATTTTACATGCAAAACATGTTATATCTATAGGAAATACCTAGCACTTTTTTTCTAGAGATAGGGTTTTGCTATTTTGCCCAGGCTGACCTCAAACTCAGTTGCTCAAACAATTCTCTTGCCTTGTCTTCCCAAGTAGCCGGAACTGTGCCTGACAACAGCAACAGATTGCTATTGTTGTTTGATGGTGGGGATCAAACCCAAAGCCTTCCACAGACTAATCACACACCCTACCACTGAGCTATACCCTCAGCCCCATAGTATTTCTTTGTAAAAATAAATGTGTGCGTGCGTGTGTGTGTGTGTGTGTAAAAATTTTACATGGTACTTAATTTGCAACTTATTTAACTTATTTTTTTCAACCAAGACTATTTATAATAAGATTTGTTTGTTTGTTTGTTTGTTTATTGGTACTGGGGATTGAACCCAGGGGCACTTTGCCACTGAGCTACAGTCCTAGCCCTCTTTTTTTTTTTTTTTTTAATATTTTTTTATTTTCTTAGTTGTAGGTGGACAGAATATCTTTTTTTATTTTTATGTGGTGCTGAGGATCGAACCCAGTGCCTCACGCATGCTAGGTGAGCACGCTACCACTGCGCCACAATCCCAGCCCCCAGTCCTAGCCCTCTTTATTTATTATTTCAAGACAGATATTGCTAAATTCCTGACAATGGCCTTCAACTTGCTAACCTCTTGCCTCCTGAGTCATGGGGATTATGGGCCTGTGCCATTCTATTCTTCTAAAATAGTATTTTTAAGAGTACTTCGTATTATGTTGTATGCAAATGCTGTTGAATAGTTGGCCATGTCTAGTTAATGAAAATTTAGGTTATTTCCAGGGCTGTCTACCACAAACAATGCTTCATTGAATAATCTTTATGTGTACCTTCCCTCCTACGCGTGTGGGTTTTCTAGGGTGGATGTTGCCTTCAGAGTTTCTGTGGTACATGTCTATTGTCTAATCTACTGGATCCTTGTCCTTCAAAGTAGTTCTGGCAAGTTACACTCCCATCAGGAGCTTGTTAGAGTATCCAACATTTCCCTCCATACCAGGGGATAATATTACATTGTAGGAATCTGTCATAATTTTCCCAATTTGTTGGGTTAAATATATATATTTTGAAACATATCTTGTTTCAATTCTTGTTTTCTTGATTATTAGTAGGGCTAAGCATCTTTTCATTTTGAGCATCTTTTCATATGTTTACTAACAATTTCTAATTCTTCTTTAGGGATTTGTCTGTTTATAGCCTTTGCCCATTTTCCTGTTATTTTGTATTTTTCTTACTGATCTAAAGGAATTCTTTTAATATGCTGGATACAAATTATTTTTATATGTGACAGGTATCTTCTAGTTTGTTGAGTATCTTTAAGACTAGCTATACATGTCTTCAGTCATTATAAATATTTAAAAGTTTGATTCAGGCCAGGCATGGTGGCACATGCCTGTAATCCCAGTAATTCAAGAGGCTGAGGCAGGAGGATCACAAGTTCAAGGCCAGCCTCAACAACTAAGTGAGCTTTAAGCAACTTAGTGAGACCTTGTCTTAAGATAAAAAAAATAGAAAGGGCTTGGGATGTGACTCAGTGGTAAAGAGCTTCTGCGTTCAATTCTCAGTAACAAAAAGAAAAAAGTTTTGGGCTGGGGTTGTGGCTCAGTGGTAGAGCACTTGCCTAGCATGCGTGAGGCACTGGGTTCGATTTTCAGCACCACATATAAATAAATAAAATAAATAAAGATCCATCAACAACCAAAAAAAAAAAAAGTATGATACAATCAAATTGATAAATCTTTTACTTGATGCCATTTCCATTTTGTTTAAGGCCTTCTTGCCTAAGGATGGGTCTTACTGAAACCAGTCTTCTTTCTTAATCATCTTTTTCCTGGAACTCTTCTTTCTAACTCAGCCTGACTGGGGGCTGGGTGAAACGTGAGATGCTTAGCCATGTTTTCTTCTGGTTGACTGTAGGAAGCTATACTGAAAGGCTCAGCAAAATTTCATCTGCACTGTGTAGCTTTCAAGTGACGGGGCAACTGTTCTCTGGCACAGAGGCCCACATACAAGCCTGCAAGCTCTCTGTAGGCTTGGACTGTTCCCAGTGCTTAGCATACTACTTGGAACACACAGATAGTGAATGCATGTTACTTAAAAATTTAACTTCTTCACAATGAATTTTATGAGTTCCTGGAACTTATAGTGAATGGAGGGTGTGAAATGGTTCCTTAGAATTTCCAGAAAAGTACTCATCTTTTGGGGGTGGTACCGGGGTACGCGAAAATGTGGCAGAAGAAACCACCCCTGAATGGAGATATAAATATACATAACTGCTTGCACACATACTCATCCTTCATAACCTCCCGTGCAGGTTCCCAGCTCTTCACTTTTACAACTGATAGCTTAGGTTGTATATGTGATAGATACACTTGCTAAGAGATCTTTTCAAAGCAATCGCGATACTGTGTCCCCAGCTCCCAGGAGACATTGATTCTGTTAACGACAGACAGTTCTCTTTTGAGTTAGTCGTACAGGTATGGCAAACTGATATTCTTTTCATAATGCTATTAAAAATATGCTTAAATGAATGAATTTACTCTTGAATGATTCATTTCATGGGAAATGTATAGTCACATGCTTACTCTAGACAAGTCAGGTGGCCCATAAAAAGAGTTATTTCACAATTTTATCAAGTGAGCACTAACTTCTCCCTTTTTTCCCTTCTGAGAAAAACTCAAAAAACCACTGATCATAAAACACACAATGTATAATCTAATTACATTTAAAACATGACCAGCTACTTTATGAAAACTTTTGGATCAAAAATGTGGTATGAGACTGAGCATGGTGATACACGCCTGGAATCTCAGTGGCTCGGGAGGCTGAAACAGGAGGATTCAAAGTGAGTCTCAGCAACTTAGAGAGACCCTAAGCAACTTAGTGAGACCCTGTCTCAAAATAAAAAATAAGAAAGGGCTGGGATGTGGCTCAGAGGTTAGGTGCCCCTGGGTTCAATTCCTGGTACCAAAAAAAAAAAAAAATGTGGTATGGGAGCACAGCACACATATAAGAGAACCAACTTTCAGCAGTTTGGGTTCATTCTAGCCTCCAGTGCTTACTGTGTGACTTGAACAAGTTACGTGACTTCCCTAAATCTTGTTTTCTCATCTGTGAAACTAGGAGAACATTGCAGCCTATGTTCTGGACTGATATAAGAATCAAATCACTTAATGTGAAGCACAAGAATAATTTCTGCAAATGAAAACCCAATATGAGACTTGAGTTACTCTTATCAGTAGTATTATTAGCTAGCTTCCATTGAAAGAATTTGGTTAAATGTATTTAGTTTCCATAAATTATATGACTAACTGCAATTATTCATTAACCACCATGTAAAACAGGTGCACTAAAGGGCAAAAGTAAGGCTAGTGTATCAATAATGGGAATCATAATCTCATTCCTTATTGTCTTTATTTAAAAATCAGTTTGACCTACTTTTTCTCTTCCTTTCTTCCTTCCTTCTTAATCTCCTTCCTTCATTTAAGATGTTTTATCTTTTTTTTCTTTCATACTTACCATTATTTTCCATCCTTTCTGCTAATTTGAAAATGGATAGGTTCTCACAAGATCTCTTAAAAGAGTTAGTATTATTTTTCAGCTGTCTTCAGCATTTAGATCCCTAGTACTAGCAGTTTGGGAAGCTGAGGCAGAAAGATTGCAAGTTCAAGGTCAGCCTCAGCAACTTCAACAAGGCCCTAAGCAACTTAGTGAGTTTCTGTCTCAAATTAAAAAAAAAAAAAAGTGCTGGGAATGTGGCTAAGTGGTTAAGTAACCCTAGGTTCAATCCCCAGTACCAAAAATAAATACATAAATAAAAAGAAAAGGATGTTCTTCTTTTTTTCCTTGTGCGGTGGTGAAGATTGAACCTAGAGTCTTGTGCATGCAGGCAACACTTTCCCACTGAACTACATCTCCAGCCAAAAGGATGATTTGCAGAAGTCATTAGAATGTGCTTTAGCAGCCCAGGGCAGGCCCAGGAATTCAGTGCTAGGCTGGATAACCTAGCGAGATCTTGTCTCAGGAAAGATGTTTTTGAGCAGCAACTTGTGTCTCACCCCTTGGATCACGCTTCCTCTTGAGCTAGGAGACTTTTCTTTTCTTTTTTTTTTTAAATTAGTTTATTTAATTGCATTTCAAGTCATGGCACATATATAGAGCTCAGTTTTTCCATTTCTGTGGTTGCAAACCAGATAAAGTTACACCAATTGTGTTTTCATACATGCACCAAGGGTAGTGATGACGATCTCAATCAACCATCTTTACTATACCCATTCCCCTTTCCTGCCCCCCACCTCCCCCATGTCGCATCCAGTGTTCCTCTATTTCTCTTATGTTTCCCATTCCCACCTCCCTTATTCATCAGCATCCACTAATCAGAGAGACCATTCGGCATTTGGTTTTTTGGGATTGGCTTACTTCACTTAGCATAATGCTTTCCAATTCCACCCATTTGCCTGCAAATGCCATAATTTTATTCTCTTTTATTGCTGAATAATATTCCATTGTGTATATGTACCACAGTTTCTTTATCCATTCATCTATTGAAGCAACTGGGTTGCTTCCACAGTTTTGCAATTGTGAATTGTGCTGCTATAAACATTGAAGTGGCTGCCTTACTGTAGTATGCTGTTTTTAAGTCTTTTTTTTTAAATTTTATTTTATTTATTTTTTAGTTGTAGGTGGACAAAATAGCTTTATTTTATTTTATTTTTATGTGGTGCTGAGGATCGAACCCAGTGCCTCCCGAGTGCTAGGCAAGCACGCTACCACTGTGCCATAACCCCAGCCCCCTGTTTTTAAGTCTTTAGGGTATAGGCCAAGGAGTGGGATAGCTGGGTCAAATGGTGGTTCCATTCCAAGTTTTTTAAGCAGTCTGCTAGGAGACTTTTCTACCTTCACTCCCTTCAATGGAGTACTCTTCTGTGCCTGCCTGTGCTGCTGGAGTGGAAAGAATTCTCAGCCTGTAGCTCCATGCAGGAGGAATCATGTCTACTTAATGCATCACCACATACCTCATGCTTAGCACAGGGCTAATTGTATAGAACGTAGCCAACAAATGTTTGTGGATGAAATGAATCAGTGATCTAATATTGGAACTGGGGATTTGAATCCCGATTTTCTTCCCTTACTGCAGGTACAAACTTGAGTAGATTACTGAAGTCCCCTGGGACTCATCTTCCTTATATAGTGTGCATTATAATAAAATATGACATGCTATAACATACTAATAAATTATATGCACAGTATATTATGAAGACAATACCTACCTTGAAAGGGAAAGTAAAGGACTACAAAACATTTCTGTAAAAGTGTTTGGTAAATTGTCAACTATGAGCGTTATATGAAAAAGACCAAGAAGTTTAGACATATAATTATTGAAATTACTCTAAATATCAAAAGAAAGCCCCTTTAAAGTAGAGATGTATGTAGTTGGTGCTTTCCAAGTAACAAGAATATTAAAGCTTGAGTCATAAGAGTTAAGCCAAGAGGTTCTCTCTCTCTTTCCCTTCTTTCTCCTTCTTTCCTTCCTTCCTTCTTTCCTTCCTCCCTCCCTCCCTTCCTTCCTTCCTTCCTTCTTCCTTTCTTCCTTCTTCCCTCCTCTTACCTCCCCTCCCCTCCCCTTCCCTTCCCTTTTCTTCCCTTCCCTTCTCTCTCTTGCTCTAAAAAATGGTCAGGTTGGGGCTGAGGCTGTGGCTCAGCAGTTGAGCACTTGCCTTGCATACGTGAGGCACTGGGTTCGATCCTCAGCACCACATAAAATAAATAAAGATATTGTGTTCATCTACAACAAAACAAAATATTAAAAAAAAATGGTCAGGTTAACTTGGGGCCAAATAAATGGGCAAATTGGGCATACAGAGACATGTAGATGATTGGCTAAAATATAAAGATCTAATAGTGATCTAATCTTAAATATTGGTGTATATTCTTTGATTAAATCAATCTTGGAGTCAAATGCTTATATTTCTTTTGAATTTTAACTTGAGAGTTTGAAATAATTTAATGAAAAATAGGGTGAAATATAGTTGAAATCATGCAGAAATGCATGATTGTGACACAGGTGTCATAGGAAAAATCATCCTTTTTCCTTGGACCATCCAGAAGCAGGGCCTTTGGGAGAGCTCTCTAACTTTGTGAAGCAGCCTTGACTTCTTTCCCTCAGATCCTGTGTCCAGTCCATCAGCAAATACTGTCCATTCAGGGCCTTGAGGCTACCTTCCTCTCTCACTTGACTCTGGTAGGCTCCCAGCAATTTCCCTGTTTCCATTCTTCCTCTGCTAAGATCTGTTGTGTGCATAGCAGCCAGAGTGATATTTTAAAGCTTGAATTAGATCATTCCTGGCCTAAACAAAACCCTCTAAGATGCCCCTTCACCTTGGGAACAAAAACACAAAGTCCTGACCCCCAAACTCAAAGACCTACACCTTCTAGCCTTCACCCACCTCCCAAATCTCATTTTCTGTGAATCCCTTCTGAGCTATTGTAGCCTAGCATCCTTGGATAAGCTCAGCACACTACCCTCAAGGCCTTTGCACTTGCTATTGTCTCTGCCTGGAATAATCTTCCCCCAGATGTTTGCATGGCTCCCTCTTCCCTTCCCTTCCTCTCCTCTTCTTACCTCTGCTCCAAGGTTGCTTCCTCAGAGAAGTCTTCAGTGATCACTCCATCCAAGGTAGTACCACTGCTACTCTCTGTCCCATGCCATACTCTGTTTCCTTATAATAGTTTCCACAGCTGTACACATTACATATTTATTTCCTTATCTGCTTATTGTCCACCTCTGTGATGAGAATTTAAGCTTAGGGAGGGCAGGGATCCTGTGAATTTTGTTCACCCATTGTTTCCCATGCTTCAAATAGTATCTGGAGTATAGTCAGTGTTCAGTAAATATTCCTTAAATCAATAAAGGAGCAAATAATCTCTAGAGAATTGGAAATAATATTATGGTATTATAATATAGTGTTCGCCTATAGATTTGAAAAAGTCTGAGGTTCTGTTTTCTTCACATTATTGATATAATGTATATTGTAGTCTGTTTTCTGCTGTTATAACAGAATATCACAGAAAAGGTAAATTATAAGGAAAAGAAATTTATTTTAGGAGGCTGAGAACTACCAGATAGAAAGACTGTATCTGGTGAGGGCCTCTTTGCTGCACTGCAGTATGGTAGAAGGTATCACATGGAAGGGGGGATGTGAGGAGAGAGAGAGAGAGAGAAAAGAAAAGGAGGCCGAACTCCTCCCTTTTATAATTTTACATGCTTCTTCAATAACAGCCTTAATATATAGGGTGAGGACCCCATGATCTAATCAACTCTTCAAGGTTGATCTTTTTTTTTTTTAAATATTTTTTTAGTTGTTGATGGATCTTTATTTTATTCATTTATTATTTATATGTGGTGCTGAGGATCGAACCCAGTGCCTCACGCATGCTAGGCAAGGGCTTTACCACTGAGCTACAGCCCCAGCCCCTTCAAGGTTGATCTTAAGATCACACAATGGCAATTAAAATTCAGCTGGGTTTTGGAGAGGACATTCAAAATATAGAAGTCCGATATATTATTTTATGCTTTAGGTTTTCTTAAAACTAGAGAAATTTAACAATTTCTCAATTTAACAAACTATTACTATTCCCAGAAATGTTCCCTGGACATTCCTTGTTTACTAGGATAATACTAAATCCTTCTTATATATTTATTTTTATATAATGGTTTTAAGACACAAATTGCATCATTAAAGGAAATATTTTTGAAAAGAATATATTTAAAAAACATATTTTGAAGAGGAAAAATATCACTCTCACTACATGTGGAAATGATATTACATGTAATTATAATTAGGGTATATATAATAATTTTTTTATATTATAAATATTTTTAACATTGTCTCACATATTCCAGGTTAACATTTCTAATGTCTATAGAACATTTCACTAATTTAATGTGACATGATTTACTTAACCAATTCCCAACTTTTAGACATTTGGGTTGTTTCCAGGAGTTTTTCCCTCTTAGAAATAATGATTTGATAGTGAACGTGGGTATGTTGACCCCTCTCCTTCCCCAAGTATTTTGGATAACTGTCTAATGATAAATTTCTAACAGTGGACTGACTGGTTCATAAGATCCGAGTATTACATTACTCATACCTATTGGAATAGATGCTGCTTTTCAAAAAGATTGTATCAATGGAACAATGTCAGTATTGGGTGGTATTATTAAGAAATAACTTGTTTCATAGGTTTAAAACAAAGCCAATTTAACAGGTCTAAGAAACAATAAGATTGTAGTAAAATGTCAATTTCTTTAATTGCTAGTAATATCAAACTTTACCCCATAGATTTGTTAATGACTAATGTTTGATGACTTTTTTTTTAAATTTTTTTTTAGTTGTAGATGGACACAATGTCTTTATTTTATTGCTTTGTACGTGGTGCTGAGGATCGAACCCAGGGCCTCATGCATGCGAGGCAAGCGCTCTACCGCTAAGCTACAATCCCAGCCCCTTGATGACTTTCTGTTTCATTGGAATGGACTCTTTCATAGTAAATGTAAATATTTTCTCAATCTCTTGTTCTTTTAATTTTAGTTTTTCATAGTTCAAAAAATGGAGTTGTAGCTCAGTGGTAGAGTGCTCACCTAGCATGCGTGAGGCACTGGGTTTGATCCTCAGCACCACATAAAAATAAATAAAATAAAGGTATTATGTCTATTTACAATGAAAAAAATTTAAAAAATGGTTTCATTTTTGTATAGCTGAATTTGTCCTTTTCCTCTGTTCATTCTATTTACTTTAAAAGTTCAATGCAGGGGCTGGGGCTATGGCTCAGCGGTTGAGCGCTTGCCTCGCATACGTGAGGCACTGGGTTTGATCCTCAGCACCACGTAAAATAAATATATTGTGTTCATCTACAACTAAACAAAATATTTTAAAAAAAAGTTTAATGCATATAAAAAGGTGACATGTTAACTCATCAAATAGACAACGATCATTGTTATAATAGCGAAAAGTCATTTTAGAGAGGATTGTTATACTTGCCAAATGTAGGGTTTTCTAATTTCAAAATGTAGGGAATTCTAGGAAGGGAATAATGAAATGTCTACATACCTACAATGTGTGGGAAGATTTGAGTATGTAATGGTGGAAGGGAAAGAGGAAGAAGAGAGGAGCAGTTTCTTCATGCCCTAACATGGGGCATGACAACATGTGCCTCAGAGCATGAGCCTGCCCTTAGCACACAGGCAGAGCTCATCCTTAGGCAATCCTTCAGGTGGAAAATCCCGTCTGGTGTCTATCCTCTCTGCCAGTGATCTCACAAAGATGATTCCAGGGCACTGCAGGACTCTCCGTGTCTTCTGACTATCAAAGAGATGTTTGTCTCATTTTTTAGTATTAGTCACACTAGGGTATGAACTACCTTGGAGGCATTTGTAACCCCAGATTCTGAAACTTGCAAAATGTAGGGCAAATGTTTGCTACATGAACCTTTCATAAAATATTTTTAACAGTTTTCTAATCCTTTTGGTGCTTGTTTGGAAATGCAGGGAGTGGAAAGAAGTGGAATGTTTGCATTCCAATCCAGGTCCAGAGACTACAGAGTTGGTTTACTTTAGATAGCTTACATTTTTCTAGGCCTCAATTTTCTCATTGTTAAAATAAAAGAGGGCATAAGCTGGAAGTAATTTTCAAGAAGGGTGTTTTATAATTATAGCTCATAAATTAACTGAATACAGCATACAGTTCATTGGGTTATACTATGTTTTTGAAGAACTATGTCTGGTATCAAAGAGAATGAATTGCAATAGATATAGTCATCAACCTTTCCATAGGCTCAAAATCATTGGTTCAATTTGAATTTACTATGAGTCCTCGTAATTCTCAATATGATAGCGTATAAGTATAAATGCATATTTCAATGCTAGGCAATTGAATGAGAAAAAAATCGAATTTGTTCCCTCAAGAGCTGTGCTTGCTGTGCTGACATGCTGTGCAGTCACTTGTGGCTGCTGAATAATCGCAATGTGGTTGGTCTGAAATAAGGTGGAAGAACTTTGTTTATTTGCTATGAAAAAAATTTCATTAATGATTTTTTACTGTTTACATCCTGAAATAATGTTTTGCATATATTAAATTCATCAAATATATCTTAAAATTATTTTTATCTATTTCTTTTTATTTTTTCAAATGTGGCTGCAAAAACATTAAAACTACAAGAATTAAAAATACAGCTGAGGCTATATTTCTATTGAATGTTGCTACTTGAGAAGGTTCTAGAATTGGAGGTATAGAACAATGACACAGCAAAAAGTACAGAGTGGAGTAACTATTTGCATCATTTAAATAAACATTTCTTTGCTTCTTTTTTTTTTAACTTAGTCTCTGCTGATTTTAAAAATGTTACATGTTTTATTCTCTCTTAGGAAAATGGCTTTGTAAAGAAGTTTGAACCTAAATCTGGCTGGCTGACTTTTCTGGGAGTTACAGGGCATATCTGTGAGATGCTGTCTCTCCTGAAGCAATACTGTTGACCAAAAAGACACTGGCCGTTTCGAGAACTGTTGCCAACACGTGCTACTTCTGCTTTTAAACAAACAGCTTTGATGATGTAACTTGACTTTTCAGAGTTAAGGACACTTCATCCTCTTTGAATGAATAAATTGTATATACTGTTCTCTATATGTGATTTATGTCTTAATTTTTTTTTTTTTTTCTGGTGGTGGGGATTGAACCCAGAGCCTTATGCAAGAGGCAAGCACTCTACCAACTGAGCTATGCCCCCAGCCTCATGTCTTCATTTTTTAAACTGCCTGGAACTTGAGCAAAAGGGCACAGCCCAATACAGGAGACAGGTATTGAAGTAAAGGATGATTACCCGGAAGGAGGTGTCTTTTTTGCCCCATGGCAGACTCTTTCTTAGGGTATGCTCGTCATTCTAATTTGTTCTCTGGGTTTCTAGGCTGGCCAGCACAGGGGCCCACCTCCCTCCTGGGCTCATGATTCCTCTGCCCCTGGGTCCCCCTTGCTTTGAGTTTCCACTGATGCCCTCACTCAGTCTTCACCCTCTGGCTTGTCTTTTAGGCTCGGTGGGCATAGCATACAGATATGCAGTTTTGGGGCTCAGAAAATAATACCCCAAAGTGAAGTCCTCAGAAGCAAAGTTTCTCTCTGACCCTCTCCTTCCCTCCCATCTTTCACCATTCTTTCTCTTCTTAGGCCAGACATGGAAACTAGAATTCATCTTTTTCAAGGCAGGTCATGTTGTAGGGACAGACGAGACAAGACATCGAATAGGAAACAGGAAGCAGGTTTATTTGACTGCAGTCTGTTCAGAGGGTACAGTTTTCACTGTAATCAATTAATTCCCCTGAACCCTAAGTTCAGACAGTTTCAGAACTTTATACCCCACGTGTAGGGTGAGGGGCTCAGAAGTTCACAATCTGAAGAAGTTCACATAAAAGCAGCTTTTTCTTTTACTGTTCTGGGCAAGTTAACCCTTCAAGGACAGCACCTGAGAAGGGGAGAGCTGCTTCTCCCCTTTCTTTCCTCTCACTGCCAGCTGTTACCATGGAGCTCAATTAGTAACATCTTCTCTTATCTCTGAAATGTAAACATCTCTGTGAAGCTCAGGCCCAAGGCCAGAGGCCTTGTGAAAAATCTGTCTTTCTTGTTACACTTTGCAAACACACTTCCTGTTATAAACAACAACAACAAAAACCCTTATAAGTCATTATATTGTTACTACACTAGATAGTCCAAGAATGTTTTTGAAAAACTAGTAAGGCGGCATTCAGCACCTGGAGTGCTAATCTCTTTTAGGCCAGTGGCCAAGCAAGACAGAGCAACAGGAAATAGGAACTTTAACTACATTGAACTCTTTTGCTGATAGTGCTAAGATCAGTTATGGTGAAGATTTCTGGACAAGCTTAATTAAGACATTCTGTAGAGAAGGGGTTGCTACTACAGTCATAGAAACCAGGACCCCTCCCCCCAAAGTTTGCCATGAAACCCAAAAGTAGTACTCTAACTTTTCCCCACATTTTGGTGTAAAAATAAATGAGGGAAATGTAGAAGGGCATGGTCAGCCAGGCCAAGATGGCAAGTGAGGAGGTCAGGGGCAGGGCCAGTACAAAAGAGCATGGTGTTTTCATGAGGTCCACTTCCTGCTTGATGAAAGTGCTGGTCAAGTGGACACAAGCGGGGGATCCAATCAGACAGACACTTTCATACTTGTGCTCCTAAACTGGGGATCCAATAGAAAAACATTCGTGGAAAGAGGGGGCACCAATCAACAACAGGACAGGGGAGGAGATAAGGAAAGGAGGAAATTCCAGAGACCATAAAAAGAACAGGTCAAAACTCCCCCACCAGATTCCTGGCTCCAGGGCCCCTTCTCTTCAGAGAAGTCTATCTCTTTCGCTTTTGCAATAAACCTGCTGCTTGCTTGCTATCTCTGTGTCCTGTTCTTCAGTTCTTTGCTCAACATGAACCTAGCCTCCTAGATGGTTACATAAAGAAATTCTCTGACTTCCTTGTCTGATTATAAGGCATAAGACCTCCATTCCAGATAGGCTCTTGCCCTATAACTGGAAGGAAGGATACTATGCAGAGAGGTCAAGAAGAATCTGGACAGGCCTTACTGCCCACCCACGAGTCCATTACTATGAGATCATACTCTTGTTCCATTAGGTCTGTATGTGACTGTGCACATTTTATTGAACCTAAGAATAAAAATGGGCAGTTCACCTTGAGTCTTTGGGTCTTCAATCTGAAGGTTCCCATGTTATGTACAACTATGAAATATTTGTTATCTTTTTCTCTTGCTAACCTATCTTTTGTTGGGTGTTGGCCATGGCCATTCCTGATAGGCAGCAAATGATCTCCCTCTTCTTTGCCCTGATAGCAGAAAACTCTGGGATGGTTTGAACAAAGACAATTAAGTAAATGATTCAGTGCTGAGCCATTGTTAAAAACTTTTTTTTTCTTGTAAGAATTCACAAATTAGAAAACTTTATCTTTTGTTAGAACCTGTGCTCAATTTTTGTTTTTTCAAGAACACCAGTGGGGGCCGGGGTTGCTCAGTGGTAGAGTGCTTGTCTAGCACACATGAGGGCTACCATTAGCACCACATAAAAAATAAATGAATGAGCCGGGCGCGGTGGCTCACGCCTGTAATCCCAGCACTTAGGGAGGCTGAGACAGGAGAATCGCGAGTTCAAAGCCAGCCTCAGCAAGGGCAAGGCACTAAGCAACTCAGTGAGACCCTGTCTCTACAAAAAACACAAGATAGGGCTGGGGATGTGGCTCAGTGGTCGAGTGCCCCTGAGTTCAGTCTTGAGTACCAAAATAAACAAACAAACAAACAAACAAACAAAATAAAGGTAGAAAAAAAGAGTTCCAGTGATTACTTGTGTTCTAATTTTTAGGCCAGCAAAACTGATTCCAATATGGCAACCCTATATCTTGTCCTCAACCCCCCACCCCCAATTTCTACCCCTTGGGGCTTGCATTACCTTTCCTAGGATACTGTTGATAAATCTAATAAAGAATCCAGATCCCTTCTCTCCCAAGCTTCATGGGGAATTTCAGTTAATTCTTTATTCATGAGATGTGATTCCTAACAGTGAAGATGGTTGGGTGGGGAGGAGGTCACTGGGAGCAAGTCAGTAGAGAAGTAAGTATTTGCAGCCAAGGTACCTTTGGCTTACTTATGCAATCTGAGGCACAGCTACTTATGCCACCTGGGGCTTGTGTCTACTGAGAGCAGGGTAAGATTCCACATTTTCTTTTACTTCCTGTCAAGAGCCTCACCCACTCCTGAAACTGCTTTTTGTTTTAATTCATTTTTGTATTAATGAGAGCTATGTGGTGGGGATGAACAGTCAAGAGCAGATATAAAAAGAAGTATGTATACTACTAGCTGGAATACACTTACACAAGAAGCCAAAAATCTGGCTTTTACACCACAGTTACCTCTTTAGCAATGTGACATTGGGAAATCAGTGACCCTTTCTGGTTTGGTCTGTGGCCTGATCTTGTAAATTACACCTCACTGTGTATTTGTTTATTAAATTAACTTGTTTGGAAAAAATGGCTTTATGAACCTCGACTCTTACCTTACTGCATACACAAAAATTAAATTGAAACAGATCATAGACCTAAATGTTTATTAAAACTATACTTTTAGAAGAAAAGACAGGAGAAAATTTTCCCAGTCTTGGAGTAGGCAGAGATTGTTTAGAACATAAAGAGCCTCAACCAGATTCTAAATGGGTAATTTAGAAGTCATTGAAATTTAAATATCCTACTTTTAGCCGGGTGAGGTGGCATATGCCTGTAGTCCTAGCACTGGAGATGCTGGGGTGGAAGGATCTCTTAAGCCCAGAGTTCCAGGCCAATCTAGGTAACATAGTGAGATTCTGTTTCAAAATAAACAAACAAAAACAGGACTGAAACAATAATAACAGGCAAAACCAAAACATTTTACTCTTAAAATGACATCATTAATAACTGAAATAGGGCCAAGTATGGTGGCACATACCTGTACTCCCAGACACTTGGGAGGCTGAGGCAAGAGGATGGTCAGACTGGGCAACTAAGTGAGATCCTGTGTCAAATAAAAAATAAAAAGAACTGGGAATACAGCTCAGTGTTAAAGTCTTCCTGAATTCAATCCCATGTACCAAAGAGGGGACGGGGAAGGAACTCAAATGGGGCATCTGAGTTAGATCTCAATAAAGCTGTAAAAAACCCCAAAATAGAAAACCTCTCAAAAGGCAAGCCACAGAATAGGAGATAATATATATCATGTTAATCTCTAAGGATTTGTATCCAGAGTATCTACCATGATCTTACAACTCAACAACAAGATGACCGTTAACCTAATTTCAAAAATGAGCAAAAGAGATGGCCTGGGATTGTAGCTCAGTGGTAGAGCGCTTGCCTCGCGTGTGTGATCCCTGGGTTCGATCCTCAGCACCACATCCAAAACAATAAAATAAAGACAATCAATAATAAAATAAGATAAAATAAAAACAATAAAATAAAGACATCTACAACTAAAAAAAAAATAGAAGAGATTCCAGTGTTTTGCATAATAGAGCAAATATAATTAAAAAAATGAGCAAAAGATTTGGACACTTCACAAAAGCAGATACACAAATGACTAATGAACAGGGAAAAGATGCTTAATGCCATTAGTCATCAAGGAAAGCAAACTAAAACCAGCCCGGGAATGAGAGACCAGCCCGGACAACGTGATGAGATTCTATCTCAAAAAACAAAACAAAACCAAAAATACCACAACTTGAGACCACTATATACCTTCTAGTATGGCTAAAATGACATAGACTGACAACCATTCAGCTTTGGGGAAATGCACAGCAACAGAAACTTACAGACTATAGTGACAATGTAAAATTGTATGACTACTTGGAAAAAGTTTGGGAGTTTCGTATAAAGTTAAGCATACACTTACTCTAGGATCCAGAACTTCCACATCTATACCAGTCATAGCAGCTTTATTCATAATATTCCAAACAGGGAATAACCTGAATGTTTATCAACAGGTGACTAGATAAAGCAATTTCAGAATCTCCATAAAATAGATTTTTTTACAAGCAATAAACAGGGAAACTACCGATACATGCAATGGAATTCTAAATTTCAAAAACATATTGAGCCAAAGAAGCCAGGCGCCCAACTCTAGGAAAGGCAAACCTAATACACGGTGGCAGAAAGTAGATCAGCTGTTGGTTGAGCTGTGGTGGGGAGTTAACTGGGAGAGGACTTTTTAGGGTGATAAAATGGTCTACATCTGGTGGTAGTTCCATGGGTCTAATTT
Organism: Geosciurus inauris; assembly: GCA_004024805.1. Classification (NCBI taxonomy): domain Eukaryota; kingdom Metazoa; phylum Chordata; class Mammalia; order Rodentia; family Sciuridae; genus Geosciurus; species Geosciurus inauris. The sequence goes on along the minus strand of PVHX01003039.1, from coordinate 17,780 downwards.
GTCAAAATTCATAGAGCTGCACACTTCAAACTGGTGCATTTTTTGGTAGATAAGAAATGTCTTCATGGAGTTGATTTAGAAAGGAGAATTTGTTTTTGTAGAAAATAATCAACACTCATCATCAGCAATGTAAACAATACGGAAAAGTACAAGAGAAATAAAAATCACCAGAATATTAAAGTGGAATGTTATTAATGACCAGGAGTATAATCATGAAACATTATTATTTTTATTTTATCATTCAAAAAAACCTTGTCATGGTAAATTAAATCCCTGCTGACACTCCAATAGCTCCCCTCTCCCCATGGTTTGGTCCCTACTTTAATTGTCCCTTTTTTTTCAGTTCTGTCTTCTTTGGTGGTCTGTCTCTTCTGCAGCTCTCCTTGGCTGTTTTCAACCTTCAGCCACAGACTTTTGTACATTATTGCCTCTGTCTAGACTGCTTTCCTGCCTCCTCACTAGTTAATGTCTGCTTGTCCTTCAGATCTCAGTCCACAGGTCGCTTCCTCAAGAATGTTTTCCCTGACGAGTTCCAATTCTCCTGTGACAATCTCTCAAAAAACACCACTATCAGTTACACTGATAAAGTTGTATGATTTTTAACTCAGTTAACCTGTTTCTCCAACAACTAATTCTACATAGGCAGGAACCATGGCTATTTTGACTTACCATTTTGTCTCAGAGCCTAGTTCAGAGCCTGTTCAATAAATATGTGCTTAAAAATATATGAGAATAAAATTAATTTGTTTTGGAAAAGGTAACACATGAGGCTGGGGTGAGGTGGAACACTATGTTCTCAACAATAGTATGGAAGCAATAATGGCTGTTTAGTGGTTGTTTTTCATGTGTTAGGAACTTCATTTTATTGTTTTGGTGCTGGCGATTGGATAGAATTCAATTAAGAAAAAAATTATTAAAATCACAAGAGAATAAATCTTCACAAATCAAATACAGAGTTTTACACATGCTAAGGACTTTAAATAATAATGTTCTTTAATCTTGTTTATCCCCCCCAGTACTGGGAATGTAACACAGGGCCACATGCATGCTAGGCAAGCACTTTAACACTGAGTTATATCCATGACCCTTTTTATTTTATTTTGAGACAGAGTCCAGCTGGTTTTGAACTTGCAATCCTCCTGACTTATCTTCTCAGTTAACTGAGATTATAGGTGTATGCCACATGCCTGCCTTAACTTTTTTCATCTTCATGACAGTCATTTGAAGTAGATAACACCCCCCATTTTACTGCTGAAAAAATACAGGCTTAAAATAAGTAAGAAACTTGTCCAAGGTCACAGAGTTGGGTGAGTGTGTCAGAGGTGGCTCTGAAGCCCATGCTGGTCCTCGCTTCCTGGGCCTCCTCCCATTGCTCTACTTCCTCTGCTCTCAGGGCGCTGCCTAGTCCTCTCTCCTACTTCTCCCCTTTCACAAGTCGAAACTGCATGAAGGCCAACTGGTTGTAACTGGCTTCCCCACCAGTGGGGAGGACCTTTGGTGACCAGGTGGGTGTCCTCACACTCCCTCATCACTCCCGCAACTCTTGGTGTGTGTCCTCCCTATAGGAGCACCCTCAACTTGAACTGACTGCCGCTATTTTAGATCCAGAAACTTTTTGCAAAGGGTGCAAAGTTGCTGACAGGGAAATGTTGCTTTGTAACTTCCCACAGAATGTGAAAATAAAACAAACTCTTTCTCGTTGGTAGTTCTCTGCGGTTATTTCTGCTGGAAGATGCTATTAGGGTCACATTATTAGGAAGAGGCATGGCTAAATCATTTTTCCACGGTGTTGGTGGGTTTTCTCAGGGTCATCTGCCATAAGACCACAGGCAGCATTTTCAAGAGAGCTGACTGAGTGCAGGGCTATGATTTATCGCCTCAGCAGAGTAAATTAAGCCCACTCACAAGAGATCCAAACCCATGACCAACGTTCCTTTAAACTGTTTTAAAGTAGAAGGTGGATGACTCTGCTGTTTGAGCCACCGAGTAATGTATATATAGAGGTTAGTGTTATAAACACTTGCAAAACAATTATTTTGACACAATTTCATTGTCATTGAGCTTGCTTCCTATTTTATTAACAACTTCCATATATTCTCTCCACCATATCTAGTTAGCTACTCTGCATCTACATTTTCCTTTCTGGCTGCTTCTGTGAATCAGTTTTCTAGGGCCAACCTCTACATTGGGTATTAGACCTCATTCCTTATTTCCTCTGAAGGACATCTCTTCAGCCTCATGCTTCTGCATCACACATTTTCCCTTTTATATCACATTAGTCCTGTTAGCACACAAACTTAATGTGATTTCTCCTAGGGTAAAAACAAACAAAACAAAAGAAGACCAAACGAAGACCAGGCACAGTGACAAGTGCCTGTAGTCCCAGTTTTTCAGGAGGCTGAGTTGGAAGGATCACTTGAGCCCACAAATTGCTGGAGACCAGCCTGGGCAACGTAGTGAGGCCCTGTCTCAAAAAAACAAAAACAAACAAACAAACAAAAAAACCCAAAACCCACCAACCTAGCTTTTCTTTAAATTTCTAGAATGGCTACTACAACTCCCTCGCTTGACCTTGAAGTATCATACAGTAAGTACTCCAGTTACGGTTTTATCAGTGAAGAGGACAATGGGATTCCTTTTCGTGACTTGGACTTTAACCAGAGCTTGGGACTTTTTTTTGTTTTGTTTAATTTTTTTTAGTTGTAGATGAACGCAATATCTTTATTTTATTTATTTATTTGTATGTGATGCCGAGGATCAAACCCAGTGACTCACGCATGCGAGGCAAGCGCTCTACCACTGAGCCCCAGCCCCAGCCCAGCAGCTTGGGATTTTATTGGTATAATCAATTGCTCTCCTGCCTGATTGGCTCAGAACACAGTCTTCACTCACTGACTCAACAGGTATCTGCCAAATACCCATGGATCCCAGGTTCTGTTCTGGGAACTGAAACAGAATTATAAAACAGAGTCCCAGTTGCATTCTCTATTGGGAGAACAAGAGCAGAGTTGATGAAACACTTCTGTGACAAGAATGGAGGTGCTTAGTGCTACTTTTGGAGATCTTGGGTTAGAATCTGATTACTTCCATGTGGTAGCTGAGAAGAGTATGCTACCGAACCTGGCTAGCCAGGGCACTGGGATGGGCAGTCCACCTGCTTCTATCCCTAAGGCAGCGCTGCCCCTTTCCCTGACAGGAGGGGCTTAGGGTTACAATTTACACGATTAGCTAATTTTAAAGTTGGAGCGGGCAAAGGGAAGGGCTATAGTTAAAATGGCTATAAGTGGATCTTTACATCCCAATTAAGGCTAAATACTATTTTCTGAAAATGGACCATTGAACTTTCTATTTCTCACAGTATCATGGTTTGTTTTGAGGAACATATGGAACATGTGAAGAAATTAGCTTAGTATCTGACATATAGAAAGCTCAGTAAATGGTAAGTGTTATCACTATTGTGATTCTAATCCAGATGTTGGTTCTCCCACCCCCCAGTTGTTGTTCATACCACTATAATCAGCTTTATGTTCACATACAACTCTGCCATAGGGACCACTGAATATTCTGGGGAGAGAGGTGAGGGTTTACATCATCAATAGTACACAACTGAAAAAATTCTTTTTTTTAAAAAATATTTTTTTAGTTGTAGATGGACACAATACCTTTATTTTATTTATTTTATGTGGTGCTGAGGATTGAACCCAGGGCCTCATATGTGCTAGATGAGCACTCTGCCACTGAGCCACAACCCCAGCCCCTGAAAAAATTCTTCTTAGACATTTTTGTTCTTCAAAGTTCCTCTTACTGGATGTGTTGCTTCCTGGGACTTCCTTGCTGGTCCCACGCTCTTCCTGCCAATGCAGGGGAAACTAGCCTGATTAGCTCCACAACCCTTTCTTTCTATTTGAATCACTACCCTCTTCTTTGCCCTTTGAAGAGGACAGCACTTTAGGGACCACCCTTTTATCACTTTGGCTGTCATTTTCTACCCCAAGTGGCTTATGGAAGTAGTTCTTCAAAACAAAACAAGACACAACAAGACACAACACGACACATAGTACTTTTTTCCTGGGAGAAATTTTGATGAAAAAAATTTCTTCATATCAATACATCACCAAAGCACTGAAATCAGCTATGCAGAGGCCTATGGAAGGGTGGTAGTGAAGAGTAAGAGGTAGAGCTGCAAAGGTAGTCTGCATCTTGGCTGAGGGGAGCCTCCTGACCCATCAGAAGTTTTTTCTGGGTGCAGTGGTCACGCCTGTAACCCCAGTGGCTCAGGAGGCTGAGGCAGGAGGATTGCAAGTTCAAATCCAGCCTCAGCAACTTAGCAAGACCCTAAGCAACTCAGAGAGACCCTGTCTCTAGATAAAATATAAAACAGGGCAGGGGATGTGGCTCACTAGTTAAGCACCTCTGGGTTCAATCCCTGGTAACCCCACCCCCCACCATACACTTGCACAAAAAGAAGTTCTTAGTGAAGGTCTTTTTTCTTTCCTTTTTTTGGCACTGGGGATTGAATCCAGGGCTCTTTATCACTGAATTACATCTCCAGCCAATTTATTTTATTTATGTTGAGACAAGATCTTACTAAATAGATGAAGCTGGCCTGGAACTTAAAATCCTCTTGCTTTAGCCTCTGGAGTTGTTAGGATTACAGGTGTGAGCCACCACACCAGGCATTACTGAAGGCAATTTTTAGAGACGTAAGTTTGATTAGAATGTTCTCTAAGGATGCCCAGTTCAGGAGTGTTGCAACCAGCTAGAGGAGTTTGACAGCTGAGAGACTGCTTAGCAGCCTGCTGTAAGGAGAGTTAGTATGTTTATTAATTTGTACTTCGTGTCAACTAAATTTTCCAGAGTTTTCACAGGATGATCCCTCCTGTTGCATGCTTTCATAAGTTTATTTGTTAACACTGTTTCTAGTTTTCGACTTTTTATTTTGAACAAATTTCAGAATTACAGAAAAACAGTAACAAGAGTAGAGATGGCATATACCAATCATCTAGCTTCCATTAACATTAACATCTCATGTGATTATGATTATCCAAACAAGAAAATTAACAATTATATGATACTATTAACTAATCTACAAACCTTATTCAAATTTCAACATTTTTTTTCACTTATGTTCCTTTTCTGGTTGAGGGCCTAATCCAGGGCAGGGAAATTGAGTTTAGTTGTCATGTCTTCTTAGTCACCTTAAATTTGTGACATTTCTTCAGTCTTTGTTTTTGTTAACTTTGAGACTTTTAAAGAGTACTTGTCAGGTATTTGTAGAAAGTGCCTCAACTTGGGTTTGATAGCTTTTCATTATTAGATTGAGGTTCTACATTTCTGGCAAGATTTCCACAGAAATGAAGTTATGTCCTATTCAGGGAATGGCATCAGGGAGCGCATTTGTCTTATGATTGGTGATGTGAACACTGATTACTAGGTTTCTTCATGATTAGTATCTTGTGGGGAGATAATTTCGAGACTACAAAAATGTTATTTTTCTTTCTCATCACTCTTCTGCCCACTAAATTTAGCATGCCCCATCTCTCCTATTTATTCATTCATATCAATGGATACTCATTTTATTCTATGGGTTATAAGATTATCATTATTTTGTTGACCACATTGTTCCAGTATTGGTCAGTGGGAACTCCAGTTTGGATCCTGGCTGCCTTTTGACATGTTCCCTTTCTTTTTGAACACATTCTTACTTTGTGGCACCACAAAATGTACAATTTGGTGGTTTTTAGTATATTCAGAGTATTGTGCAATTATCACCACAATCTAAATTTAGAATGCTTTCCACCTCAAAAGAAACCATGTATCCTACTCCTCCCTGCCTCTCATTTCAAACATCCACTTACTTCCTTTCTATTTTCAAGGATTTGCCTGTTCTGGACATTTCATGTAAGTGAGATCATTAAATATGTGGCCTTTCTTGTCTGGCTTCATTTGCTTAGTATATTACTTTCAAGATTGATCCATGTTTTAGCATGTATCAGTATTTCATTTCTTTTTTGAATATAATCCATTTATGGATTGAATAATAATCCATTTATGGACATATCACGTTTCATTTGTACATTCATTATTTGGTAAAAATATAGGTTGTTTCTACAATTAGATTGTAAATAATGCTTCCAGGAACATTCATGTACATATTTTTGTGTGACCATTCTTTCAGTTCTTTTAGGTTTAGAAGTAAGGGTGGAATGACTAGGTCATATGGTAACTTTGTGATCAACTATTTTTCCGAAGTGGCTGCATCATTTTACATTCCCATGAGTATGAGAGTTTCAATTTTTTACATCCTTACCAATACTTGTATTTTCAATTTTTAAAAATTTTAGCCATCCTAATGGGTGTAAACCATCCTTTTGTGGTTTTGGTTTGTATTTCTTGAATGACTAATGATGTTCAGCATCTTTCATGTGCTTTTTGGCTATTTATATAACTTGCATAGAGAAATGTCTAATCAAGACCTTTGTCCACTTGAAAATTAGATTTTTTTAAATTGCTGAGTCCTAACAGTTCCATACATATTCTGGATACAGTTCTTTACATATTCTCATCAGATATATGAATTGCAAACATTTTCTCCCCTTCTATAAGTTTTCCTTACAGAAAACAGTCATTCCCTGTTTTTGTCCTTCAATATTTTAATGTTTTAAAACTTTGATGAACTCCAACTTACCTATTTTTTCTTTTGTTGCTTACATTTTGTGTGCCATTGGCCAATACAAGGTGATGAAAATTTGTCTCTTTTCTTCTAAGAGTTTTATTGTCTTAGTTCTTATATTTGGGCCTTTGCATATATTTGAGTTAATATTTGAATATGATGTTAGGTAGAGGTCCATCTTTCTTCTTTGGCATGTGCACACTCAGTTATCCCAGTATCATTTGTTGAAAAAGATTATTCTTTCCTCGTAAAGTTATCTTGAGCACACTTCTCAAAAAACCAATTAACCATAAATGTAAGGAAAGATCCAATAATCTTAGACTTCCCAACCCCCAGCACTGTGGACCAAGGAATTTCTGCCATTATAAATTACTCAATCACAGGTATTGTTATAGCAGTAAAAGAAGACTAAGACATTTAGTATTAGGGATTATCCAAACAAGAAAATTAACAAGGATATGATACTATTAACTAATCTACAAACCTTATTCAAATTTCAACAGTTTTTTTTCATTTATGTCCCTTTTCTGGTCCAGGGCCTAATCCAGGGCAGGGAAATTGAATTTAATTGTAATGTCTCCTTAGTCACCTTAAATTTGTGACACTTCTTCAGTCTTTGTTTTTGTTAACTTTGAGACTTTTGAAGAGTACTGGTCAGGTATTTATAGAAAGTGCCTCAGCTTGGGTTTGATAGTTTTTCTCTCTATAGTATATATTGTCTATAGTAGATGTTGCAAATATTTTCTCCCAGGGGCTGGGATTGTAGCTCAGCGGTAGAGCGCTTAACTCGCATGCGTGAGGCCCTGGGTTCGATCCTCAGCACCACATACAAAGCAATAAAATAAAGACATGTGTTCATCTGCAAATAAAAAAAATCTTTAAAAAAAAAATTTTCTCCCAGTTTGCCAGTTGTATTTTTGTTTTATCCTTTTTTTAAAAAAATATTTTTTAGAGGTTGATAGACCTTTATTTTATTCATTTATTTATATGCGGTGTGAGAATTGAACCCAGTGCCTCGTACATGCTAGGCAAGCGCTCTACCACAGAGTTACAACTCCAGCTCCTTTGCTTTATTCTTTTTATGTCACCCCAATTTAAAACACTTTTGTCATCAATTGATCAACGTTTTATTTTATTGCTTCTGGATTTTGGGTCACAGTGATAAAACCTTTCCCTATTTTGCGGTTAAAGAGGAATTGTCCTATTTTTTTTTAGTACTTGTATAGTCTCAGCTTTTACCCAAGACCTCCAATCCAATGTGGATTTTTTCTTATGCATGGTGTGACAGCAATGAATGTAACTTTATTTTACTTTAAAAAATATGGCTATTCAGGGCTGGGGTTGTGGCTCAGTGGTAGAGTGCTAGCCTAGCGCGGGTGAGGCACTAGGTTCAATCCTCAGCATCACATAAAAATAAATAAAAATAAAGTGATTGTGTCTGCCTACAACAACAACAACAGCAACAACAAATTTTTAAAAAATGTAGCTATTCAGTTGTCCCAGGACCATTAACAAGTTCAAATGTGCCCCAGTGATTCGAGATGCCATCTTTATCAACTACTAAATTACCTTGTAGCTTCGGGTCTATTTCTGTTCATTCCGTTCCATTCAACTGGTTTCCCTGGGTATTCAGGTATTTCAATTACAGAAGCTTTATAGTATGTTTTAATGTCTGGAATGACTAGTCCCCACTTATGGTCTTTCAATTGCAGAGTTAAGTTTTTGTTGTTGTTGTGGTATTGGGGCATTTTACCAATGGGCTACACCCCCGGTTACTCCATGGTGTATATAACAGTAGTTTTCAGGTTGTTTCTAGTCCTTAGTTACTCCATTTTATAAAGCAGCAGATTGTCATGAGCTATTCCATATTGAATACAAGTGGTAAGACAGAATGATTCTAAAACTTGTTTGTTCAAGTAAATAGCCACCAGCTGCAAGCACAATAAGGCACAAACTGATAATTGTGCTAATAAAAAAATGACCACCTGTGAATTTACTGAACTACATCAGAAGCACAGGGACACATGGACATATCAACCCTGTATCAGAGAAACCAGGTCCGTGAGCTTATCAATCTCACCAGATGCAACTCCATCACATAAAAGGAGAGGCACCTAAGACAGTGGTGTGGTATCACATCTATCAGACCATCCACTGCACACATCAGGAGGTTGGCAGGCACTGAAAACCTAACTCCACCCCCAGGACTTCAGCTCAGCTTAACTGCCCTGCTTGAAACTGCCTGCTGTCTGCTCTAGGTGAAGAATAAGTTCTATGCCCTGAAAACCCGGCACCCAGAACAAGTTCTTAGGCTGTTCATAAGCCATTCACAGTGATTTTTTTTTTTTTTTTTTTGGTACTGGAGATTGAACTCAGGGGCACTCGACCACTGAGCCACATCCCCAGCCCTATTTTGTGTTTTATGTAGAGACAGGGTCTCACTGAGTTGCTTAGTGCCTCGCCCTTGCTGAGGCTGGCTTTGAATTTGCAATTCTGTCTCAGCCTCTGTAAACGCTGGGATTACAGGTTTGCGCTACCACTCCCGGCTCGCCCACAGTGATTCTTTTGTATTGGTATATGCTATGCCTCTGCTCTTCAAAGCCCTCTTGAAACCCTGTGGCCAACTTAACCCTTTGATAATTTTTTGTAATACACACACACACACACACAATTTGGTAAAATATGATGTAATTAAGATTGAAATGGAATAAGAGAATTTGTGATTGTTTCAGTCATAATACCAAGAGAATCAGGAGTATTTTTGGTAAATCAAATTTAGCCCATGAGAATGATATAGCTTTTGAATTTATTGCTATTGAATAAACTCTGATATTGTAAAAAGACATAAACGTGTCTGGTTTATGTTAACGGCGTAGCCTGCTCACAACACCCGCTTTAGCTTTGTTTTTAAGCCCCTAGAGTCCAGTACTGCACAAGACAACAGGTAAGTACCAAATCGGGGTGTACTGAGAGCGGCCTGTGGAGCACCCATCGCAGTTGTACTACCACCTTTGTAGCATTGGCGAAGGGGTCGAAGTGCAAGGCTACAGTACACCAGCGTGGCGGGGCCAACAGAGCACCCTGCCATTCGCTACCAAGTGCTGGGAGAGGGGCGGGGTCTGTCCCTCAGGCAGCCCCAAAGCTAGAAGGCGCGCAGGGGGCGTGGTACAGGCCCGCGATCAGCAGGCAGGGGGCGCGCCTCGCCGAGTCCTGCTCTCCCACAGGTCGGCGGATCCAGCTGTGCTCGACTAGGGGCGGGGTCCGAACCCGAGGGCGCCAGCGGGCCGATTTCGGTGGGATGGCGGCTGCAGCCGTGAGCGGTGCCAAACGGAGCCTACGGGCCGAGTTGAAGCAGCGTCTGCGGGCCATCAGCTCCGAGGAACGGCTGCGCCAGTCCCGCCTACTGACCCAGAAGGTGCGAGGCCAAGGAATAGTTCACGCCACCGCGAACTCACTCGCGGAATTCTGCTTGGCCTGGGCTCGCGGATCCGCGCAGGCGCAGCATCCTGAGCGCGCGCACGTCCCCTCGGGTGCATGCACGTAACCCGGCGCGCGCACGCAGCGCTCACGTGTCGTGTCGTGGAGTCGCCCACGGGCCAATGGCTGCTGTGTGAGAGGGGCTTATGGTCGTGTCGAGTAGTGGAGCTAATGAGGAAGGGAGAGGGAGCGGAGTTCTTAGGATGGGTGGCCCCTCTGGTACATGAGAATTTCTTTATGGGGATAATGAAGATACTGAGATGAAACCAGGGCCAGAACAGGAAGTTCCGGTGAAGGAGATGGGTGGACGATCCCAGCGCTGAGGTTCCCTCAGTGAGTCTTAAGGATAATGAGCTACGGCCTAAGAGGCTAGGCATATCAGTAGCATGGCCAGCGAAAGATGCTCTTAATTCAGTCAAAGGAAAACCACGAGAGGGTGCAGAGGTACGAAAGGCCGGAAGACATGTTGACTAGCCTCTCAGAGCCTGTGGATGGCCTGGGCTGTCCAGAGCCTCCAGGCTTACTACTGCCCTGTCACAGAGTGGGTGAACTGTAAATCCTTTTTTTTTTTTTTTTTTTTAAATATTTTTTTAGTTATAGATGGACACAATGTCTTTATTTCATTGCTTTGTATGTGGTGCTAAGGATCGAACCCAGGTCCTCATGCATGCGAGGCAAGCGCTCTCCCACTGAGCTACAATCCCAGCCCTGTAAATCCTTTTTTGAATTAATGAAGAAGTGATTATTTTACACAGGCTTCTCAAGGTAGGAAGCAGAAGAGAGGCGTAGGAAAATGAGGTTCCCTGATTGTTTACAAGACTTCGTTTTTTGAGACTTTGCCTGACTTCTTGCACATTTTCAGTCTGCTCTATAAAGGCAATTTTCTTAATAAAGTGGCATTCACTGTCATGAAAGCATGTTCTAAAGATGTTTGGGAGGCCAGTTTTTGTTGTACGGGGTGGGGGCACCAATGCCCATGAATAAGTATGTATTAGTAATTCCAAGTTAAACTAACCATTTTGTCTTCCCCAATACCTTGTCTTATCCGTTAATTTCTCAAATTCAGGTTTCTAGTGGGGTAAAGCAGTAAAGCAAGAACACTCATTTGATCTTAATAAATGTGGGTGTGCATGGGGAAGTCTGCCGATGTGAGTTTATTCATTCAAATGGAATAATTTTAGCTAATATTATGAAGGTATATCTGGGTATTTTAGTAGATACAGAGGATACAGAATCTTGTCCCTACATTAGTTGTTTAAAATTTAGCCAATTCATTCACATATTGAACACCTGTGTCCACTTTGCTATGTACTGGATTGTAGGGAAAAGATAATTATTGCTCTAAAGCAGTAGAGATTATAAGAAAGGAAACATGAATAAAAAATTGTAATGCAGTTAGAATATACTTAAGGTAAACACCAGTGTTGTAGAAACAAGCCTTTGGCAGGGGATTTGGAAACTTGGAAAGATGGGTGGGGAAACATTTGTAGGGATATGTAGGCAAGAGAGGGCAGGGTATATTTAATATAAGCTTTGGAACTACACAGATCTGGATTTAATCTGGCTCCATTACTATTTTTTTAACTATATATTAGACATGTCTCCTAATCTCTATGAACTTTCGTAACTATAAGATGAATAATATTCTTGAAATCCTGTTGTGAGATTAAAGTGGTGTGTAAGGACTATATTCGATGTTTTACATATTTTTAGTGGATCCTTTAGGAGAATATATTGGTAGCATTTGGATAATGGGTTGGTGAGGGGGAAAGAGAAAAAATGAGACCAGAAAGGGGTTGTAGTGCTAATTTAGGTGAGGGATAATAAAAATATAATCCAGTGAATGGGCAGTGAAAATAGGGGAAAGGAGATAAATAGGAGTTTGTGTAGTAAGACTCAGAAGTATTTGGCAACTGACTAGGTTAGAGAGTACTGGAAGGAGAGGGTCACAATTATAAATTTTACAGTTTGAGGTAATGGTATTTAACATTACTGAGTATAAGGAATGTAGGAGTTAGATTATGGTAGGGCATAGGGAAAATAAATTCAGTTTGTTTTTTGTCCACAGAAGGGTTTTTTTTTTTTTTAAATAGGGTCTTACTGTGTTGCCTAGACTGGCCTCAGAGTTTTGGGTGCAAGTAATCTTCCTGCCTCAGCCTCATGAACAGTGTCTGTAAATTTTAATCCATAAACTATAGGTGGAAATAGTAGTTTTATAGAGGTAGAACTACTGGCAGCAACAGAGTGACAACTAAGACCTGGCATCAAAGGAGGAGAGAGAAAAATTTAAAAATCCATGACCCTCAGTAATAATACATTTTATCCCATACAAGCATATATACACACATAAGGACTTTTTTTCATGACTCTTCTTAGATGCAGTGAACATTACTATTTTCCTTTATATTTCATTTAAAAACACCGATTGTAACTCACTACTCATTTCATGACCAACCAATGGATCGTGTTCAATAACTAGAACAGCGTTTTGCCTTAGTGAATCCTTAGTAAAGATATTAAGCAATATCTTTCTCTGGATCATAAAAAAACATTTATTAGCACAGCACCTTTTTATAATTTAAAAATTTTATGAGGAAAGTAATGTGGGGTAAAGAAATTCAACTTTTTGCTTTATCTTTACTTCCTAAGTAAGATGAGAAAATTACTAGCCCTTTATTCACTTTTTTTATACCATTTGCTAATTTCTGATACCTATTTGATATTGTCAATGTTTTATATGTAAACTATATTCTGTAACTGTAATGAGTCTCCTGAGTGGTAACTGTGGCTGATTTCCAAACTTGAAATTTTGGTAAACAGTACTTAGAATATTTTTGTTTTATAGATTATATTCACAGTAGAACCAAGTTGTATAACTGAATATATAAGAACAGGATATATAATTTTAGCTTATTGGATATGTGTGGCTAAATGTTAATACCAAGTATATTCTCTTTTCTTTTACCCTGTATCTGCTCAAAATCATGCCATATTTTACTTTGTTCCTATTTGGAACATGTATTGAATTTAGCTCTGTATTTTTCCAGGATTTTAAAATTGTCTTTATTTTTACTTTTTTGACAAGAGTATGAATTTATCTTATCCATAGATTCTTTTTCATTTTGCCCGTTAGAATATATATCCACTTTCTTTTTCAAGGCATCCCAGCCCCCTGTTTCTTGTTGGCTTTGTTGCACAGCAGTTACTTTGGAGTTTCTGCTTCCCTTGTTTCTGAGTTAGGGCTATTTCCTGAGTTCAGACTTTTTTTCTTCCTTCTTATTACAGTAGATCTTCAAAACAAAACAAAACAGAACAATAACTATGGGGGTGCGTAAACTTTATTGCTTTTTGCATTACAATGTAAGGACTTTGTTTCATGACTCTTCTTAGATGCAGTGAACTTTAACTGTTTTTCTTTATATTTCATTTAAAAACCAATTATAACTCTACTCATTTCATGACTCATTTCATTTCATTAGTTAAGGCTATTTCCTGACTAATGTTTTACCCTCATATTTGATTGATAATTTGAATTTAAAATTTAAAATTATTTTCCTTGTCATGTTCAATACCTGTGGCCTCCATTCAATCTATAGGTTGGTATCTTTATTCATCTATTATATCTTTGATTATTTCTTTTTCACCTTTGTGGAATTCCTCTTAATCAGATAATAACCCTAGGTTGGTTTTCTGTCTCTTTACATTTTTCTCATTTATCCTATTTTTGTCTTATTTCCCCTTATCTAACACTGTCCTAAATTCATTTGCTAATCACAATTTCAGTTTCCAATGATTATTTTATAAAGTTCTGATTGCTTTCTTCCTTTTGCAGTCTTTTGATATTTTATAAATGCAGTTTATCTTTTATAGTTTGAGAAAACTAAGTAGAATTGACAACAACAACAACTCTGTTTTCTAACTTATCTCAGTTTTTCATTGGGCTATCCCCCGCTTTTATTCTTCTACTTTGTATTTTGGCTTCCAAAAAATTAGTTGATTCTTTGTAGTGTGTACTTATTTATGAATGAAGTTGTGTTAGCTTACGGAGATTTCCTCTGCCTTTAGTAGTCACTTTGGTAGGGATCTTAAGGGAAGAATATCTTGTGTCTGACCTGTATCCACATTCTCAGAGTGTTGTGACCTGCTGTTTTGTCTGTAAATACTGTCTCATCCGCTTTCTGTCTTACAGGAGTTAATCAATTCTCTATTCTCTTATTCTCAGTTCTATACAGGATTTTTTTCATGCTTCTTTACAAGTGTCCTATAAAGGGATGTGAGGAAGAAGATAAATATATATACAAAGTCTCACACTGCATTTTAACTGATCTTTCTTACTGCTTATTTAGCTCTTGCTTTTCTAAGAACAAGAAAGATAACTTCTGTTCATTCATTCGTTTGTTCTTTTTTGTGTGTGTGGTATTTGGGAATGAACCCAGGACCTTATTATACATGCTAGGCAAGTGGTCTACAACTTTTTTTTTTCTTTTAATTTTGAGACAGAGTCTTGCTAATTGCCCAGGCTGATCTTGAATCTGTGAGCCTTCTGCCTCAGCCTCCTGTGTAGCTGAGACACTTAACTTTCTCATATAGCACCTGGATGCCAAAAGCCCCAGGCTTGTCTAAAGTCTGAGTTTCACATTTTAATTTTCTTTGCCTATGTCAGGCCTCATAACTACTGTGCAATTTCTCGGAAAGCAGGAGTTACTTCCTCAGTATTAGTTTGCTGTTTTTTTGTTTTTTGTTTTTTTTTGGTACTGGAGATTGAACTCAGGGGCACTCGACCTGTGAGCCACATCCCCAGCCCTATTTTGTGTTTTATGTAGAGACAGGGTCTTACCGAGTTGTTTAGTGCCTCGCCATTGCTAAGCCTGGCTTTGAACTTGGGATTCTCCTTTCTCAGCCTCCCTAAGTGCTGGGATTACAGGCTTGAGCCACCGTGCCCGGCTAATTTGCTGTTCTTTATCTACTTAATTTTCCTTTTCCTCTTTTTATTGGCAATAACTTGACTTTCTATGCTTGTGTCTTTTTGCCAGTCATATTTATAAGAGGCTTTTGCAATGTTTTTCTTCTTTGCTTGGAGGACAGGGGAAAACAAAAGGAAGGGGATGGGGGAAGAGAACTAAGGGCCAACTTCTGAGTCCAAGGTCCTTGGATTGTTGACTTTTCTATGATTAGCAAAGCTCTGCCCCCTTCTGCTTGATGAATGATTCAGATGAATGTGGATTCTTTCACCAGACCCCCAACCCCATAGTAATTGACAATTTAACATTCTGTAGAAGGGATGAGGTGAGGTCGAAGGGCTGAGAGAGAATTATAAGGCATGACCTTGGGGAGCTTATAAACTGGTTCAGGATACTACATTTGGGGTCAGCTCATGACAATACAGAATTAAGGGTTAAGTTACCTATCAACAGTAAATGCAACGAGGCTCTGCAGAATTTAGGAAAAGTTAGGGCTTGAGATGTGCTTTAAATGGATAGAATTTAGGAGGAGAGATGGGAGCCAAGGCTCAGAAGTAGAATAAAGCAAAGATTTTAGGGGAAGCATGTGAAATGACTGGAGATCACTAAAATGGGTAAGTGGGATCAAAACTGGAATTCTCAAGAGATGGTGACTTTTTAATGAGTGTTCATTCTTACCAGAATGGTGTGCCAGAAAGAGTAAAGGAATCGGGGAAGTCTTGGGTCCTGAACTAAAGGTCAATTTTCAGGGTTTAACAATGTCTAGCCTATTAGAACATTCTGCTTTCTTTTGGAAAGTTTAAAGAAGTTGGAAAAGGCTTGAGAGAGAAGGGTAAAACTGTTAAAATGAGTCTCTAGTTTTTTAAAAGTATAATCTTAGAAATTATAATTGCTATCATTTTCTGTTTAGGTGATGGCCCATAGTCAGTATCAGAATTCCAAAAGAATTTCCATCTTCCTGAGCATGCAAGATGAAATTGAGACAGAAGAGATTATCAAGGACATTTTCCAACAAGGCAAAATCTGTTTTATCCCTCGGTATCAATTCCAGAGCAACCACATGGATATGGTAAAATTAGCATCACCTGAAGAAATTCATTTATTTCCCAAAACATCCTGGAATATTCATCAACCTGGTGAGAGTGATGTTCGTGAGGAGGCTTTGTCGACAGGTGAGTGTTTTGGTATTAGAATGGATGTCTTAGGATATTGTCAAATGCGATGAGATTTTAGACCTCAGATCCACCTGTTATGTTTGGGTCAAAGGGGAGTTGTTTTTCCTCTAGGGATGAATTTGTATTTCACTTATATTTCAAAATACCCACATTACCTGGCTTAGGATATCGTACCTACTGTAAGTTATGGAGTGTCAACTATAATAGCAAGGTATCAAGGCGTCGTTTTCTCATAGGTGCTTGCCCTAGCCTTATGAGTTGAATTGTACATTTTCTCTGAGTACTTTTACCCTTTTTTATGGTTTGATTATAGTCTGTAAGCTAGTAAGTTTATTATTATTAATGCTAGTGCATTTATATATCCAGGTTAGACCTATCAAATACCCTCTGGGCATTTCTACTTGTGTATTACATGGGTATCTCAAATGCAGCATGTTTCAAATTGAATCATGTTCCCTTCAACCCTGACTACCATGTACCCATCTTAGTTCATGGTACCATCAGCCATCCAGTTGGCCATGCCAGATACCTCAAGGTCACCTTTGATTCTTCTTTCTTTCGTGTCCCACATGCATTCTGTTGCTAAGTCTAAGCTGCCATATTCTCTTGCCTGGGTTACTGTAACACCCTCTAACTGGTCATGTCTGCTTCTTCCATCTGCTCCTCCCTCTCAACCCACTATCTACATAGTAATTTTTTTTTTTTTGGTGGTTGGTGCTGAGGATTGCCTTGCATAGGCTAGGCAAGCACCCTGCCACTGAGCTACATCCCTAACTCTTTACATAGTTAATTGAAACAAGATTTCTAAAACACAGTGTGACCTCTTCTCTTGCCAGTTCAGAGTCTTTTGGTGACTGCCTGCTGCCTTTAAGTTGAAATAAACACTCCTTAACAAGGCTCTTCCTGATCTTGACCCTCCTTTCTTTGATTTTCACATTTTTCTATTCTCCGACTTCATAGTGTTAATTCCACCCACTCTGAGTATATCTCAGTTTCTCAATCCAACTTTGCTTTCTTTACTGCTGGTTCTTTATGCATGTTGTTCTCTGGCTAATGGCTGCTTAGGAGATTTTTGTCGTTATTAAGCAGTCAAAGAGCTGAAAGCAAAATAAGCTAAAGGTACCATTTTGTAATATAAAGCCTCAAACTCATCATAGAAGTGTATATTTTGACTAAGACTTAAATGGTTGCAAAGAAATTCCAGCAGAACTTTATGCAGTCTTATACTAATATCTGTTCTTTCCAATATAACACCATGCTTTATACAATGTAGAGGTGGAGGGGACAGGGTCAAGAACTAATCAATTTTGCTACTTTAACTTCTGTATTTTCCAGTCTTGGGGTTTGCTAGGTGTTGAGGCTTGAAAAACATAGATCTATATCTTTCATGTCTTTTATCAGTAGACCAGATGAATGTCAGCATTATAAAACTCTTTCATATCTTTAAGGGGAAAGATTGCAAGCATTTTGGTACAATGAGACAATAAGGGAATA